>JAHRHZ010000057.1:64716-87168 GCA_024137785.1 Ginglymostoma cirratum | reverse complement strand
GGAAGGGTCACCAGACCCGAAACGTTAACTCTGTTTTTCCCTTCACAGATGCTGCCTGACCTGCTGGGCTTTTCCAGCAAATTTGATTTTGTTCCTGTTATTAACACCTTTGTTTAACTTTAACTATGATGACCTGGAAATTGAGTGATTTTTGTATTTTGTTTTTTTTAATTTTGACTGCCTATTTCCACATCCATATCAATACCTGACCTCTTCTTCCCCCATGTCAGTACATCGGCTGCTGAAAGCCTCATTTGTGACTTTGTTACCTCTTGACGTGACTATTTTAATACACACCTGGATGGTCTCCCGTATTCTACCCACTCTAAACTTGAGGCCATCCAATTCTTAACTCTCAGCAAGCCCCATGCCCCAATCGCTGCTCGTTGACTTGCATTGATTTTAAAATTTTTGTTCGTGGCTTCACCATCCCCAATGACCCTCCCAGATATCTATGATCCTCTAATTCTGACCACTTGTCCGCCTGCGATTTTACTTGTTCCACCATTGTTTTATGGCTGCAATGGCCCAAGCTGTGCAGTTATTGGTGAGTAATAATTGCATTTAGTTTAAGTTTTGAGAAACTGTGGTCAATATTGACTTTTACAAGAGTACACATGGTAAACCTTGACTTGGACACCAAGGGATATTTCCTCTGCTGTTTGAAATAGTGTCATGGAATCTTTAACATCTACACAAGGACACAGAAGAGGCCGTGGTTTAATGCCACATCTGTAAGATGATGGTGCAATGCTCAGTCTTGAACTGGAATATTAGTCTTGATTTCTGTGCTCAAGTCCTGCAATGGGCTTAAACCCACAATGTTGTAACTCAGAGGTAGGTTTGCTGTCAACTGAACCATGGCTGACCACATGCTTCCCTCCTTTAAGACACTCCTGAAAACATGCCTCTGACCAAGCTTTTGATTATAATAACTCTGTAACTGCCCAGTGAAATGCTCCTCTGAAACTCTTTGGATGCTTCGTTACGTTATGGCTTTGATAGAAATAGGAGTTGTCATTGTAAACAGTGCTAGCGACCTACTGTGTGTAATCATTGTGCTTTTGTTTAGAAGATTTGTTTGAGGCATATTCAGACATCCTGTCTCAAATTATCCTTTATGGTTTGGAAATAATTATTGCAATTTAACAAACTAATGGATCGCACTTTCTTTCACTTTACCATTTCTATCCGACACAGTGAATGTTCCTTGAATGTGGCAGTGGGTTTGCATTTATCCTTTGGAGAATGAGCAGCTTGAACAGTTACCATTTCCCTTGAACAGAATTGACTCTGTTTTTGTACAGGTGCCATTTCTTTCGGTTGGGGGAGATATAGGGATTCGCACTGTCCAGCATCGTGGTACAAGTGATATGAGTGGAGAATATATCATCGAAGACATCAAAGGAGAAGATGGCAACTATTTCCGGCATCTCATATTTCTCAGTAACATCAATGTGGTGCAGTCAGAGGCTAAACTATTGCACAGCATCTCAAAGTCAGGTATTGCTTGAAAGTTTATCTGTGCTTTCACTCAAACGCATGTTTTATATGGGGGAAAAAGAAACGAATTAATGGCACAAATAAATGCTAATGTATATGATCTTATAGCACTTATGGAGACATGATTACAAGTGGATCAAAGCTAGGAACTACATATTCAGGGGTACGTGACTTTCCAAGAGGATAGGCAGGAAGGAAAGGGGGATGCGATATTGCTAGAATAAGATGGAATTAGCACATTACCAGGAAACGATCTTGGATCGGATGACATCAAATCCATAGGGGTGGAGGTAAGAAATAACAAGGGGAAGAAGACACCAGTGGGTGGAGTCTGTTAGCCCCTTAATGATAGCCGTTTTGTAGGACAGCGACTAAGCCAGGAGATAATGGAAGGAAATAAACACTCTAATTTTCATAAGCGAAGAAGTATTAGTGAAGCTAAAGGGGCCAAAAGCCAATAAGTCCCTTGAATCTGATGGATTTCATCCTATGAAATTAAAGGATGTATCAGGAGATGCAGGGAATGCACTCATCATAATCTTCCAAGAAAGCAAAAAAATCCCAGAAGATTGGAAAACTAATGAAACACCCTTAATCAAAAAGGGAACTACAACAGGTAACTCTAATCCAGTTCGTTTAACGTCTGTTATTGGGAAAATATTAGAGTCTATTATAAACGGTGTCATACCAGAGCGTTTAGAAACACGCACTATATCAAGCGGAGTCAGCCTGACTTCAGCAGGGAAATCATACCTGACAAGCTTATTACAGTTCTTTGAGGAAAGGGGCGGCACGGTGGCTCAGTGGTTAGCACTGCTGCCTCTCAATGCCAGGGACCTGGGTTCGATTCCACCCTTGGGCAACTGTCTGTGTAGAGTTGGCACGTTCTCCCCATATCCGCATGGGTTTCCTCCCACAGTCCAAAGATGTGCACGCTAGGTGGATTGGCCATGCTAAATTGCCTGTAGTGTTGAGGGATGTGTAGATTAAGTGGCTTATTAGGGGGATGGGTCTGGGTGATATGCTCCGAGGGGTTGTGTGGACTTGTTGGGCCGAAGGGCCTGTTTCCACACTGTAGGGATTCTATGATTCTATGAGGTAACAAGCAAGGGAGATAAAAGGGAATAGGGTAGATGTAATGTATTTGGATTTTCAAAAGGCATTTGATAAGGGGCCACACTTCATTAGCTCAAAGCACATGGTGTTTGCAGTAGTGTGTTATCATGGATAAAGATTTGGCTAACTAATAGAAGACCGTGAGGTTGTAAACTTGCTCGCCGAGCCAGTGTGTTTGGTTGCAGACGTTTCATCAGGTAACGTTGTCAGTGCGCCTCCAATGAAGTGTCGGTGTTCTATCCTGGTTGTTACTTATATGCCTTGGTTTGCTGTGGTGGTTGGCAGCGCTTCCAGTTCTGTTTTTCAGTGGTTGCTATATCAGGTCCAGTTCAATGTGTTTTTGTGGAGTTCCAGTTGGAATGCCAGGCCTCCAGCAATTCCCTGGCATGTCTCTGTTGGCTCATGCTATTGTGGATGCATTGTCCCAGTTGAATTCATGTCCTCCTTTGTCCGTGTGTGTTGAGACCGGTGAGAATTGTTCGTGTCTCTTGGTGGCCAGTTGGTGTTCAAGAGGGAAAACATTTTTTTTAGATCTAGCAGTATCTCTTTCATAAGAGTTGCGGTGGCGAAGTGGGAAGTCTCCTGTCTTTGAGCCAGAAGGTCCTGGGGTTGTGGGCCTGCTACAGAAGAATACAATTGCTAGTGTAGGGAAGCCAGTGTACAGAGTCAGTCCTTGGCGTGGAGAAATTGGGAAGGCGAGTGGCAGGAAAAGCCACCTGCCAAATCCAAAAATCAGTGTTGATATGGATGATCAATTGGCATTGTGGTGATGCCCATGTGACATTGGAAAAGCCAATAGAGGATCCATTAATGCCTGTGTAATACGTATATGCAAAAATACCCTCTTCCCCTAACCTAACCCCCAAAAATAATACCCTTGCACTTTTGTTGGTAAAATTACCTTGACTAGACCACAGATTAATGGCGTCCTGTCTAACAATTTGGCTTCACTATTGTCCATGGATTCTTTTTGCTGTAATGGTTGGTGGTTGGAGAGTGTTTCGCAAATGTTTTCCAACTTTGAACTCTTTCCCCTTTGTGAACTTTTCTCTGACCAAAAAGAGTGAATCTTTCCCCGATGGGTGGGCATGTACTCGGGATGGACATGGCTATTCTCTGGTGCCAGGCTGTGTCATTTCCTCTTAGCAGCCCAACACGTCGATGTGTCAATACATCAGGTGCGCGCGCACACACATGTACACTTTCACTATACGATAGTAAATATTGACCCACAAGCCAAACCTTGTGTATGGTTGCATTTTCCAAAAATTTTCATTTTCTTTTTACCCCACAATAGTTTCAACGCAGAAAAAGAAAAAGAAAGACAAGAGGAGGGGAAGGCCATGTTCAGATGCTGAGAAGACTTCAAATCCCAAATCTGGCCAGACTGTTGACAAAAGCTACCTGTGCTGTGATCATCATCGAGCTATGATAGCTGGCTTGGTTCTCCTAAGTAAAAGAAGTGGTTTACTTGCAGGTGAGGAGCGAACATAAAGGGTGTTGTAGAATATGCAACAACTTTTATTGACATAACACTTTTGAAATGTAGGAAATGTAGTTCACATAGATAAAACGGAGGGGCCATAGAGGTGCAGAATTTAAGGAAGGGAATTCCAGTGCCTAGAACTATCTGTTGAAGGAATTGCTGCTAATAGTTGGGAGAAATTGTAGGAGTGGAGGTGACTAATGGGGCCCAGGGCAGGGCAAGAGGCCAGCGATAAAGAAATGCGAAGTTCTTGAATGGTGGTCGAGCTGTAGGAGTTTAGAGATGGGAAGGGATGAGGATATAGGCGATTTCAAACACGAAAATGAGGATTTTTAAAATTGATCCAATGCAGGTTAATGAGCAAAGGGGTGAAGGCCAACTGCAATCTTACTTGGCAGCAATAATGTTTTTCAGATAAATATGTGAGGTGTTTGCTTTTACATGTTTATCTTAACAATTCAAAATCCCCCGAAGGTTGATTCTTCAAAGGACAAGAAGAAGCTTATTTGAGAGGCCAGTATTTTCAAGTGAGAAAATGACTGACATTTCATTTCCCCATTTAACAGCCAGATTTTAAATTTGAAAACTGATTCCTTGAATTATTTTCCCCCAAGGGAGGAAAGTGGGGAGATGAATATTAGTTGAAGAAATGAACATGAAGATTTTCCATTTTGCTGAGGAATTGCTTCGATTGTTTAAACATTCTATTGATTGTATCACCAGGTTGTTAATTTGCAAAATGGTCTTTTTTTTTTTCTTGGGAAAATGATCTTTTTATAAATATGGTGAAGTAATGTTCTGAAATACCTTCACTTAGAGTGTAACTTTAAATCGCAGAGAAGCGAAGAGTCTGTGTGAGTATTTTGCTTTGACATCAAAAGAGGGAAGATAAAACTCGAGTGGCATTGCTGAATATTATTTGGTATTGAATTGTTGCAGTGATGTTGGTTGTAGATGGGATGGAATCTTCTTTCACCATTATCCAAAATAAACTGCTGCTTTTCTCTTCATGTTCAGTGGCGTAGTAACTGTGACTGGATTAGTAACCCATAACCAAAAATGACTGAGATAAAAGGTACTGCAGATGCTGGAGAATCCGAGATAACAAGCATGGGGCTGGATGAACACAGCAGGTCAAGCAGCATCATAGGAGCAGGAAAACTTGACGTTTCGGGCCTAAACCCTTCATCAGAAATGGGGGAGGGGAAGAGGGTTCTGAAACAAATAGGGAGAGAGGGGGAGGCGGATAGAGGATGGATAGAGGAGAGGATAGGTGGACTGGATGTCTTCATTGCATACACAGTTGAAATAACATAATATTAATTGGAAGGAATAGGTTCCCAGAATGTGCGTGATGTTGCTAAGGTCCATGAAACCAATCCCTGATTGTCCTGAGGTGGTGGAAGTGGTGCTAAACTACCTTGAACATTCATAGCATCACAAACATACTGTTACTGACACTATGTAGGGAATTCTCAAATTCTAACAATGTCAGTCATTGGGATGATGTGTAACTTGAAGTGATGTTGTTCCTGCAATATTAACCTTCTCAGTGACAGCATTCACCGAAGCGAGGCACTACTGAAGTCACCGTGGTGGGTTATTGTCATATATTCTGTATGTTGTGTGTCGTGCAGCAACAGCACCCCAGTGGTGTAGGGGATGCATACCAATTTTAGTGGCGTGGGAGATCAATCAAGAAAATTGCAATGACTTGAACATTGTTAACGTTCTTGAGACTTGTTATAGGTGTATTCAGCTGCTCACCTTCAACCTTAATTCTCTATAATATTCACCTTGTCTATACTGCATGCATCTCATTCCATAATAAGTTGGGGTTTACTTCCACACATCTTGGCCAGTCCATTCTACGTTGTCTTCTGCATTTTCATATCACCCATTTGTCATATTCCATTTCTGACATTTTGTGCATTTTGTCTTATCATGTTGTAGCAAAGCTTTCAATATCCCAAAATTTCCTTAGTAGGTCCTCAACCTCTCTCTTTCTCACTCCTCTGTTTCGGGGGTGGGAAGACCCCAAAAAGTATTGTTTCCAGTATTTTGACTATTCCCATCCTAATTCTGACTCATTATTTTCCTTATTTCATTTCTGAGAGAAGCCATTTCGATCATCTGAATTCAGGCAGCTACAGTGGTACCCAGCGTGCATGCATCGAAGATTAAAATGCACATCAAAAGTGCAATTTCCATTTTGGTGACATTTCACAGATCTTCTCACAAGTTTGTTGGCAGATTGAATGAGTAGTAGCAACTTGATCATAACACCATAAGTTTATAGAAGCAAAATTAGGCCATATGGCCCATCAAATCTACTCTGTCATTTGATTATGGCTGATACGTTTTACAACCCCATTTTCCCTGTCACCCTTAATCACCTTACTAACTCTGGGGGAGGCAATAGCCTTGTGGTATTATTGCTGGACTGTTAATACAGAGTCCCGGATAATGTTCTGGGGATCCGGGTTCGAATCCCACCATGGCAGATGGTGAAATTTGAATTCAATAAAGTTATCTGGAATTAAGAGTCTACTGATGACCATAAATCCATTGTCGCTTGTCAGGAAAAGCCCATCTGGTTCATTAATGTCCTTTAGGGAAGGAAACTGCCATCCTTACCTGGTCTGGCGTGACTTCAGACCCACAGCAATGTGGTTGACTCTGAACTGCCCTCTGGGCAAGTTGGGGTGGGCAATAAATGCTGCCTAGCCAGCAACGTCCTCATCCCATTAATGAATAAATTTAAAAAAAAAAGCAAGAACCTATCTATCTCTGCCTTAAATACACAGCCATCCGCAGCAATCAGTTCCATAGATTCACCACCCTCTGGCTGAAGAAATTCCTCCTCATCTCAGTTCTAAAGAGTTGTCCACTGACTCTGAGGCTGTGCCCTTGGGTCCTAGTCTGTATTACTGGTGAATGCCCTCGACATCCAGCATCTAACCAGGTATCTCATTATTCTATAAGTTTTAATGAGATCCCCCATTAGCTTTCTAAATTCCATAGAGTACAGACCCAGAGTTCTCAACTGTTCCTGTATGACAACTCCTTCATTCCCAGGATTATTCTCCTGAACCTTCTCTGGACCCACTCCGAGGCCAACACATTCTTCCTTAGATACAGGGCCCAAAACTGCTCTCAATATTCCAAATGCAGTCTGATTAGAGCCTTGTATAGCCTCAGCACTACATCTCTGTTCTTGTATTCTAGCCCCCTTGTAAAGCATATTCACATAGCATTTCCCTTCCTAACTGCTATATGAACCTGCATGGTAACCTTGAGAATATTGAACAATGACTCCTAAGTCCCTTTGTGCTTTTGAAGTCATTCCCCATTTAGAAAATAGTCTACGCCTCTAGACTTCTTACCAAAGTACATAACCTTGTACCTTCCCGCATAGTATTCAATCTGCCATTTCTTTGCTCACTCCCCTAGCCTGTCAAAATCTTTCTGCAGCATCCCACTCCCTCAACTCTACCTGTCCCACCACCCATCTTTGTCATCTGCAAACTGAGTAACAATGTCCTCGGTTGCTTCGTCCAGATCATTAATGTAAAATGTGAATCTATCTAGCTTCGTCAGCGCCTTCTCCTTAGTGATAGCTGCTGCATTCGCCTCTGACTCCTGACTGTCTTGAAGTTCTGGTGTGTTGTTGGTGTGTTCCAGCATGAAAATTGATGCAAGCTACCTATTAAGTTTCTTCGTTGTTCTACTACTTACTACTTGTCTAGCTTCACTTTCCAGTTTTCCAAGGTCCCCTCTTGTCTCCCTTGTACCTTTTGTGTATATGAAAATGCTTGAAATCTTCTTTTTATATTGCTGGCTAACTTAGCCTCATATTTCATCATCTGCTTGATTGCTTTTTTACTTATCCTCTGGCTTTCTCAATTCTCTGGCTTCCCACTAACCTTCACCACGTTGTATGCTTTTGCTTTTGATTACCTTGTACTCCCCTTAGTCTGCTTCTTGTTTCTTGGGACAAATTTGGGCTGTGTCTTCCGAAGTACCCCCAGAAACCCCTGCCATTGCTGCTCCATCACCTTCCCTGCTAGGCTCCCGTTCCAATCAACTCTGTCCAGCTCCTCCCTCATGGTTTTTGTAGTTAGTTTTACACAATTGTAACACCGTTACATCTGATTCCAGCTTTTCCCTCTCAAACTGAGGGGTTGAGTATCTGTTGCATGCCGTTGCTCATGTATAATTCAATTATTATAATATCCTGAGATAGAAGCCTAAGTGTTTTATCCCTGAACATGACTGCTGATACAGTAAATATTATAATGGAAATTTATTTAGCTGCAATTTTCTTTGCAGCTCTTTAGAAAGAAGTGATTCAAGCAGCATTCTGAGTTTATCACTCTTGATCTTTTTGAATAGTGACATCTTGATTATACACAATTGTTTGCTCGGGTGACCAGCTTTCATTTCTTTTTGTTTGCCCTTTAGACACTCCCTTTTCTCTGCTCGTGGTTGGCCTTGGTGGTGGCAGCCTTCCGTCATTTATCCATGACTATTTCTCCCAATCGACTGTTGACACCATTGAAATTGACCCCATGGTGTTGGAGGTGGCAACCACGTGGTTTGAGTTTTCTCAAGACGATCGAATGAAGGTGATTCTGGCAGATGGCTTGAGCTATATTCATACGGTTGCAGATGGCGGTAAGGAATCCTACCAGCAGATCACCATTTGTTCTGCAGTGCACTGTGCTTCCCCAATTAATCTTACCCCTCCTTTCTTCCATGCTAATGAGTGTACAATAGTCCAAATTTGTTCAGTAGCCATTCTTAAAAAAACATATACACGCCCCACACCCACACCCGCCACGCGTGCGCACACGTTTTATGACTAGCAAGAATTTGAATTATGCTAGAGATTGACATGGCATCCTTTAATATCAAATATCTTCTCCTCAAAGTGCAGGAAAATTGCAATCTCCATATCCCTTCATAGCAGATGTCTCCAGTAACGTATCGATTTTCTATCTTGAACCTGCTCAATTATTGAATCTCCTGTAGCCTTCTCGGGTAGAGAATTCCAAAGATTCACCACTCCCTGAATGAAGAAATTTCTCCTCCTTTTTTGCAATTTTATTATCCTTGAGATCATAGAGTTGAATTAATTGCTGAAGACATTTTCTAAATTCCTTGCACGGTTCGTAATCTTCAAGAATGCCTGAGAAACCCCTCCCCCGATTAGACATTTGCATTAGCATTCATCATTTTGTATCTAAACCCATCTTCGTTTATCGTCAACCTTACAAACTGACCCGGGAAAGTGTCCCAGGAACAGAATAATTTTTTTACTTGCTCACTTTCTGGAATCTATTTTATTTTGTTCAGCTTTACACCACTTGCAATGTGATTCATTCGGTTTGCCTTTTTGTTTTTTAAAGTCCATGTCATTTTACTTTTTTGAAGATTGGTGAGCAGATAATGCAGTCTCCAGGTTTAAATGGACTTCGTCCTCGGGCCTCAAAAGAGGTTGCTAAGGAAGTAGTGAATGCGTTGGCGTTAATTTTCTCAATTTCCCTAGATTTTGGAAAGACTGTAAGATGTATGAGCAACAGTAGGCCATTCAGCCAATTGAGACTGCTCCACCGTTCGCTGAGATTCTGGCTGATTTGTTAATCCTTAACTCCACTTTCCTGCCCTTTCCCCATTAACCCTTCACTCCACTATAGATTAGAAATCTCTCCATCTCAGCCTCTAATACGCTTTATGTGGAGATGCTGGTGTTGGACTGGGGTGAACAAGGCCAGACATCACATGACACCAGGTTATAGTCCAACAGGTTTATTTTAAATTACAAGCTTTCGGAGCACTGCCCCTTTGTCAAGTGATCTTAACAACCCAGCTTCAACAGCCCTTTGTGGTAAAGAATTGTACTGTCACTACCATGTGAGAGAAAGAGATTCTCCTTGTCTCTTAACCCCTTACAATGACATTATGTCCTCGGATCCTACAATGTCTCCACGCTGACCCTGTCCAATCACTTAGGAATCTTAAAAAGGTTCCATCCGACTGGAAAATAGCTAAAATAACCCCTCTATTCGGTAATAGAAAGAGGCAGCAAACAAGGAACTGCCAGTTAGATGGACATCTGTCATAGCGAAGGTGCTGGAATTCATCATTAATGAGATTATAGCTGTGCACTTAGAGAAATGTAATTGGGAAGAGTGAGCATGGTTTTGTCAAAGGGAAATCATGTCCAACTGATTTATTTTATTTCTTTGAAGGAGTAACCTGCACTGTGGATAAACTGGAACCTGTGGACATGCCTATGGAGATCCCAGTACAGTGTTTGATAGAGTGCTACATCAAAAGTTTTTACAGAAAATAAAAGCTCATGCTGTAGGGATAATTACGTGGCTTGAGGATTGGCTGGCTGTCAGAAAACAGAGAATATGCATAAATAGGTCTTTGGCAGAATGGGGTTGTTGAAGCTCTACAGGGATCTGTGCTGGGTCTCATCACTTTACAAATTACATCAGTGACTTAGATGAAAGGAACAAAGGCATGGTAGCTAAATTTGCAGACTACAAAAAGACATGGGAAAGTATGTTGTGAGGAAGACCTAAGGAAGTTGCTGATGGGCAAAGATTGATTGATTGAATGGGCAGAAATCTAGCAGGCAGATTATGATGTGGGAAAATGTGAAGTTATTTGCATTGGCAGGCAGGCAGGTTGAAAAAGCAAAGTATTACTTGAACAGAACATAAGTTAGTATTCAGGTACAGCATGTAATCAAGAAGGCTAATGAAATGCTATCTTTTCAAAGTAAGGTTATGATGTTCAATTTTCAGGGCTTTGATGAAACCACGCCTCTAATGCTGTGTGTAAGTTTGGACTCTGCTTTCCAAGTAGGATCTATATGCTTTGGAAGCAGTGCAGAAGGAGTTTACTGGTTGATACCTAGACTGAGGTTGTCTTATGAAGGGAGGTTGGAGAAGCTGGGCTTGTTTGGAAGAAGTTACAAGTTCTGAATGGTTTTGACAAGATAGGCACAGAAAGGATATTTTATCTTGTTTCAGTCCAAAATTAGGCACACGGTTATAAAAATTGGGAGTATCCCTTTTAAGGACAGGGTGAGAATCTTTATGACCTAAGGGTTGTGAGATTTTTGGAACTCCTTGACCCAGAAGGCAGTGGACGTTGGGCCACCAAGTATTTTTAAGACAGAGGTGAATAGATTGTGGTTAGGTGGGAAATGGCAATATGAAATCTGGAACAGTGATCTGATGGAGTGGCAGAGCAGGCTTGAGAAGCTGCTCCTATTTCATATGGACATGTCAATTTTGACACTGATGAAAGATATTTACAAGGAATGGGGTGTATCACACAATGTCAGCTACATCTTCACCTGCATTTCAATGTCGAGCAAATCTGTTTCGCTATCCCTTGAGATTACTTCATTTGCCAATGAGTGTAGAATTTATTGATTTAATTAAGTGTCCTTTGTTCCATCTATTCCTTTCGTATCATATTTCATATTTTTCTAAGTGAGGGGATGGAAACAATAGCTAGTTTCTGACTTCCAAACCCCATTGTTCCATTTGTGTTTTAATCCATATTCTGAGCTGACATGCTGCACCAAGTGTGACTTTCTTACGTCTACTGCATTAGCAAATCTAGGGCATCACCAGCTTAGTTCTGTCGTATGTTTTCACCAATAGCAAGTGTGAGTAATTATTGTAGTTTTCTCTTCTCTTCCTCTGCTTCATAGTTCCAGACCAAAAATACACTCAAGAAATAACCCACATGGTTAAATCAGTTGAAGGGGATTAAAACTTTAATCTGTTGGATTTTGATTGTTATATTTTCAAAGTTATCATTTACAATAATTTGCAACGGCACTTGATTGCTTTAATTTTATATTTACTGGTATCATTGCCTCTAAAGTCTTTTAAAACTTTGGGAACTTTGAATTAAAGCCAGAAGTTCTGATTTTTCTGATAGATGTTTGTGTATTTACTGTTTTCCATTAATCCCAATCCTGCATCCACTGTTAACAGGCTCATGTAAAAGAAAAGTGACTGAAAACTAAATGTGTTTCTTTTGTTGCCACAGGGAAAGTCTCCTATGATGTTATTATGTTTGATGTTGATAGCAAAGACACCACTCTGGGAATGAGCTGTCCTCCTCTAGCATTTGTAGAGGATGCATTTCTACAGAAAGTACGAAACCTTCTAGCACACCAAGGTGATTGACCTATACCTTCAAAGAACTTTATTGATTTGAAGCACAGGTTTACAGTATTTGTGTGACAAGTATATCATATATTTGTGTCGGGAACACCATGGCAATTGTGGTAATTTTGCTCCAACAATAATACAAGGACACAGGCTAATGATTTGTGGACATGAGTTCAAATCCCTTCCAACAGCTGACAGAATTTAAATTCAATTCATAAATCTGGAGTACAAAGGTAATAGTGACCAACGCAACTATCGTTGTTGTAAAAACACATATAGTTCGATAATGTCCTTTAGGGATGAAATCCACCATCCTTTGCTGATCTGGTCTATCTGTGTTGCCAGAGCCATAGCAATGTTATTGGCTGTTAGCTGCCCCCTGAAATATGCAAGAAAAAAATTCAAGCCCAAGAGCAATTAGGGAATGAACAAAAACAATTGGCCTTGCCATTGATGTCCACTTCCCATTCAAGTATTAAGCAGCATGCCAGAAAACAAGTAATGCAGTGCCCACTAAAACTTAATCCCAGCAGTTTTCCTATATTGATTTATTCATGAAACTCCTGTACGAGTGTGAGGTTTTGTTGCTTTGTTTTCAAGGAGCAGGGCAACTTTCTGCTGTTTCCATTATTTTGCTTATTAGATGGAATTTAGAATAATATGGGGAGATCTCATAGGAATGTATAAAATCCTGATGGGACTGGACAGGTTAGATGTGGGAAGAATGTTTCCAATGTTGGGGAAATCCAGAACAAGGGGTGACAGTCTAAGAATAAGGGGTAAGCCATTCAGGACTGAGATGAGGAAGAATTTCTTCACTCAGAGTTGTGAACCTGTAGAATTTTCTCCCAAAGGAAACTTGGGGCCATTTCAATTGATACATTCAAGATGAAGCTAGACATTGCCCATGCCGATAAAGGGATCAAGGGATCAAGGGATATGAGGAGAGGGTGGGAATGGAATACTAATATTACAGGATCAGCCATGATTGTTTTGAGTGGTAATGCAGACTCTTAAGAGCCAAATGACCTACTCCTGCACCTATTTTCTATGTTTCTATGCCCTCAGAACATCCAACACACCTGCTCAGGTTTTTATACAGCAAGTCAAAAATGTAGTGTTTGTTTGAACCAACTTTGTCTCAGTAGGAGCACACTAATCTCTGAATAAACAGACGGTATGTTCAAGTCCTGTTCCAGGATGTGATTGACACTTGAGTACAACCGAAGGAGGTCTACATTGACTGAAGTGTGGGTTTTCACGTGAGCCTTGGCTTTCATTTAAGACACTAAAATGTACAAAATCCCTTGGTACTAAACAAAGAAAACCAAGTGTGTTCTGGCTAACAATTGCCACACTAAACAGTATGCATTAAACATTATCTGCCTGTTTGTTTATTTATTTGCCGTTTTTAACATCTTGCACACACAGCAGCAATGACTGTGTATCTCAAAACCACTTTTGCCGCAGCAGTCTCTATTGGCTTGTCCCAAATCCAACCTTCCAACCTCTTTCTCGCCTATATGGTGCCCCATAATAATAGCATTATCTGCAGGCATGGGGTCAGGCACCATCATCCGCTCCCCCTTCTCCTCCTCCCCCCCCCCCCCCCCCCACCCCCATCCACACCCCACCTACAACCTCTACATTATTTCAGTGTTCAGTGTGTGTTTGTCCAATGGCCAAATCTGCATGAGTTGCAGTTTCTTTTAAAGAAACAATGGCCAACCTTTGATTCCTGCTACAATATCTTGCCACTGTTTTGTACCCTGAAACTGGCTTCCAGCCACCCAGAAAGTCATATTTAAAATTCTCCTTATTTTGGTTTAAATCCCTGCCCAATCTCTAACCATCTCCAGTTCTGTGCTTCAACGACTGCTCACCCCCTTCATCGCTCACCAAACCCTCCAGTGTTTTGAATATCTGGCCTTTATGTCGTCATTGTCTACAGGAATAGTGCCAGAAGACTGGAGGATAGCAAATGTTGTCCCCTTGTTCAAGAAGGGGAGTAGAGACAACCCTGGTAATTATAGACCAGTGAGCCTTACTTCGGTTGTGGGTAAAGTGTTGGAAAGGATTATAAGAGATAGGATTTATAATCATCTAGAAAAGAATAATTTGATTAGGGATAGTCAACACGGTTTTGTGAAGGGTAGGTCGTGCCTCTCAAACCTTATTGAGTTCTTTGAGAGGGTGGCCAAACAGGTGGATGAGGGTAAAGCTGTTGATGTGGTGTATATGGATTTCAGTAAAGCATTTGATAAGGTTCCCCACGGTAGGCTATTGCAGAAAATACGGAGGCATGGGATTGAGGGTGATTTAGTGGTTTGGATCAGAAATTGGCTAGCTGAAAGAAGACAGAGGGTGGTGGTTGATGGGAAATGTTCATCCTGGAGTTCAGTTACTAGTGGTGTACCACAAGGATCTCTTTTGGGGCCACTGCTGCATGTCATTTTTATAAATGACCTGGATGAGGGCGTAGAAGGATGGGGCAGTAAATTTGCAGATGACACTAAAGTCGGTGGAGTTGTGGATAGTGCGGAAGGATGTTGCAGGTTACAGAGGGATATAAATAAGCTGCAGAGCTGGGCTGAGAGGTGGCAAATGGAGTTTAATGGGGAAAAGTGTAAGGTGATTCACTTTGGAAGGAGTAACAGGAATACAGAGTACAGGGCTAATGGTAAGATTCTTGGTAGTGTGGATGAGCAGAGAGATCTCGGTGTCCATGTGCATAGATCCCTGAAAGTTGCCACCCATGTTGATAGGGTTGTTAAGAAGGCGTACGATGTGTTAGGTTTTATTGGTAAAGGGATTGAGTTTCGGAGCTGTGAGGTCATGTTGCAGCTGTACAAAACTCTGGTGCGGCCACACTTGGAGTATTGCGTACAGTTCTGGTCACCGCATTATAAGAAGGACGTGGAAGCTTTGGAAAGGGTGCAGAGGAGAGTTACCAGGATGTTGCCTGGTATGGAGGGAAGGTCTTATGAGGAAAGACTGAGGGACTTGAGGCTGTTTTCGTTAGAAAGAGGAAGGTTAACAGGTGACTTAATAGAGACATACAGGATGAACAGAGGATTAGATAAGGTGGACAGTGAGAGTCTTTTTTCCTCGGATGGTGATGGCTAGCACGAGGGTGATAGATATAGGACAGATGTCAGAGGTAGGTTCTTTACTCGGAGTAGTAAGGGCATGGAATGCCCTGCCTGCAACAGTAGTAGACTTGCCAACTTTAAGGGCATTTAAATGGTCATTGGATAAACATGTGGATGATAATGGAATGGTGTAGGTTAGATGGGCTTCAGATTGGTTTCACAGGTCGGCGCAACATCGAGGGCCAAAGGGCCTGTACTGCGCTGTAATGTTCTATGTAGATCGCCAACCATTGGAAATGATGCCTTCACACACGTGGACCTTACACTCGAGCATTCCATCCTTAAATTTCTCTGCCTCTTCACGCCCCCTATCCTGATTCAAGAACTTATCAAAACTCGCTCTTTTGTCTAAGTGAGTTCTGCTTTCCACAAGGTAATTTGAGGAGACAGGAAGAAACTGTATTTTATGTGGTTAGGTAAGGAATTTGGAGCCCACTGTAAGGATCAGGTTGGGAGCTTTTTCAAAACTAACCTTAGAGTCATACAGTACGAAACCAGACCCTTCAGTGCAACTTGTCCATGCTGACCAATTTTCCAAAACTAAACTAGCCCCACTTGCCTGCATTTGGCTCATATCCCTCTAAGCCTTTGCTATTAATGTACCTGTATAAATGTCTTTTAAATGTAACTGTACCTGCATTTACTGCTATTATGAAAAGAGTTCAGATATATTTTAAAATCTGTAGCAGAGTCTGCAGGTGAATGACGTGGAGTCAAAGTTCCTTAAGCCACAAACATTCAATATAGACACTTCTGCCCTGTATCACAAAGTTATCCATGAGCTCCTATGTGCCACATACATGACAGATTAAAGTGATCTGAAAAGAAAGCAAGGGTGAAGTGAGGAAAAACATTCTGCATTCAGCCAATGCTTCTTACGTTATTTCCATGAAAGTATGTGCTGTATCAAAATTGGAATAGTGTCTTCTCAATATGAACGTTAATTTATCACCATAAATGATTTGAGAACAAGAGACATAACTTGCATAGAATGCATATTTAATATTTAACGGGCCTTCATTCTCAATGTTGCAGGACTCTTCATTCTGAATCTTGTCTGCAGGGACCATGTTCTGAAAGAGAAGGTAATGGCGGTGATCAAAGGCGTATTTCCTCTTGTTTACCTCCAGAAAATTGAGGGTGAGGTAAATGAAATTTTGTACTGCCAGTTGTCCATGGAACATAAGGTCGGATCAAAAGACCTTCTTGAGGCAGGTCAGATGCTGGAAAATACTTTGAAGAAACCTGGCAGACATTGGGATCCATCATATAATCTTGCAGAAATGTTGAAGACAGTTAGAATTGTGTGAAGATTCCTACACTCCTGGACTAGTTAGTTGTATGATATTTCTGTTTATTATTTGCAGTGACTGTTGCCATTCAATAAGAATATTATGCATCTCTGAAATGTTCATGATGTACTCAACAAAACAAAATGGTGTGCCTTACCATATTATTTTCAGGAAGAGAAAGGTTATCAGGATATTTTGAACCAAGATAGTTGAAAATTTGTTTTTTAAAAAAAGTCAGTAATTAAGAACAAAGATTTTCTTTCAGAGTTTTTTTTGTATAGTACATTAAGCAATTAGGCTTTTTTTAAAAAAAGAAACTGCCTAATACAGGGGCTTTTCACATGGTACCATGTACCTACTGAGCCATTCAGGTCATGAAGTCCACATTCAATGCTCAATTATACAGTCATGGAGTTGTACAGAAGGAAAACAGACGCTTCAGTCAAACTTGTCCAGGCTGACCAGTATCCTAAATTAATCTCGTCCCATTTGCCAGCATTTGGCCCATATCCCTCTAAACTCTTCCTATTCATGTACTCATCCAAATGCCTTTTACATATTGTATTTGTACCAGCCTCCACCACTTCCTCTGGCAGCTTGTTCCATACGTGCACCACCCTCTGCATGAAAGAAATGCCCCTTAGGTCCCTTTTTAAATCTGTCCCCTCTCACCTTTAAAACCATGCCCTCTGGTTGGACTCCCCTGCCCTGGGAAAAAGCTTGTCAATTCACCCTATCCATGCCCCTCAATATTTTATAAACCTCTGTAAGGTCACCCTCAGCCTCTCGCACTGAAAGGAAAATAGCCCCAGTCTATTCAGCCGCTCCCTACAGCTCAAAGTCTCCAAACCTTGCACCATCCTTGTAAATCTTTTCTGCATCCTTTCAAGTTTAACAGCATCCCATTAGCAGTGAGACCAGAACTGAACTCGGTATTCAAAAAGCAGCCCAATCACTGTCCTGTACAGCTGCAACATGACCTCCCAACTCCGATATACAATGCACCATACTCAATAAAGGCAAACATACCAAATGTCTTCTGTACTATCCTGTCTACCTGGGACTTTCAAGGAGTTATTAACCTGCACTCCCCAGGACCTGACCATTAACTGTATGAGTTCTGCGTTGATTTGCCTTACCAAAATGCAACACCTCAAATATAATCTATATATTTAAACTCCATCTGCCATTTCACTGCCTGTTGGCCCAAAGTTATCTGATCTCTGTTCTATGGACGGTCAGTGCAGTGCAAATGTCTTCAAGTGGCTATCATGGCGGAATGGTGGCTCAGTGGTTAGCACTGCAGCCTCACAGCGCCAGGGACCTGGGTTCGATTCCAGCCTCAGGTGACTGTCTGTCTGTGTGGAGTTTGCACATTCTCCCCGTGTCTGCGTGGGTTTCCTCCGGGTGCTCCGGTTTCCTCCCACAGTCCAAAGATGTGCAGGATAGGTGGATTGGCCATGCTAAATTGCCCATAGTGTTCAGGGGTGTGTGGGTTATAGGGGGATGGGTCTGGGTGGGATGCTCCAAGGGTCGGTGTGGACTTGTTGGGCCAAAGGGCCTGTTTCCACACTGTAGGGATTCTAAAAATCCTATTTTATGACCTATCTGTGTACTATAAATGTTTTTGTATATTTAAAATACTAAGTGAAATTAGTACGATTTCCTAATTTATCAACTTTTTTCAACCTTTTATTTACAGGTATTATGGTTTATGTGACAAATTTGTGTATTTCTGATACACCCCATCACAGTGTGGTGATGGGGCTCTGGTTATTTTCCCAACCCATTGTAATTCACAAAGCTTGGTAAATGTGTAATTTGCTTTTGTTTTAACTGTAAGTTAATTTCAATAGTCCCTAGGATTTTCAGTTAATTTATTATCTTTAGTAATACAACATGTTTAAATTTTTCCAGTTGTACCACAAGTGACAACTTTTGTTTTAGGAGGAACTGATTTTGATTTATTTTGTTCCCTCTACTTGTGACAGTGAAAGTATGCAATTTGTGCAGAAGCCTATTATTTTCTTGTGTAACATTGTGTAAGCATTCTGATACTATTGAGAAGATTGTTTAAAATTGAGAGTTTTTGTTAATATAATGAAATCTTTCCTGTGATAGGTTGACTAAGCTTTGAGTGAATCTTTGAGATGCGTGGGAAGTGGCTGAGGGTGACTGCATGCACCTATGAATCAATATGTATGCCTCTGTCTAAGATTTTTATTTCCACAATAATGTACCTTACTGGTGCACTCTCTTGTTAAATTCGTTGGCTATAATAATCTTTGGTTTTGCCAACCATCTGAAAGGCTGATTAATTGACTGTCTTACTATACTGTTAATCAACCAATGCTGGGGGCAAATCATTAAATCACTAAAATTAATTACATCAATGGTTATAGTAGGTCACTTGTCATACAACTTAGCTTCAATCCCTTCTTGGAAAGAACAAAATAAAAGTTTTCCATTTGTTTTTAGTAATGGAAGAAAATAGTTATTGTCGTTACCCTGCTCTATGAAATCTAATCACTTTGTTTAGGTGTAGTACCACAATCCCTGTAGAGAGCAATGACTTTTTTTAAAAAGAGGTGTGAATTTCTCCGTGACTAATGCAAAGAATTGTATCTCGATATTTCAAGCAGCAAGCAAACTAAATTCAAACATTGACTAAACGTTAGTTATTAGGCAACTAATGTACTCAGTTAGGGAGGAGGCATTCCTCAATTCCACAACAAAAACGCCACATTCCGTTGCTGCGAGCAATGGAGCAGAAAGATATTCTTCTCTGCAAAGTCCCAGGTTTCTTCCAACTTCAACACCATCTCTTTCAGCAGCCCTTCCTTTTTAAAAAAAAAAATCCAATTACTCAGTCTTCTGAGCCTCCTTGAATTGACTTCCGGGTGTAAGTACTCTCTGGCGACTCTATGGTCCTTAAAGACATTAAAACCTCATCCAGCTAAACAGGGAGTTTGCGTGTGTGCGCGCGCGCGCCCAGCATTATGCTTCGTGGTTAAAGCAAAAAATTGTCCTTTTTGTCAGCTTGGTATAACAGCAGCTGTTTCTCTCAGGCTGAGGTTTTGCTTTCTTTAGGTGGGTGTGCAGAATCAAGGAAGGAGGATGGGTGGAACGTTATTCCCGAGGGTGGAAGCTGCCAAGTCCCAATATGAGACAGTTAATAGATCCTGTTGTGTTAAATATTAGATTCTCTCTAACACCCTCCTCGCACTCATTCACCCACTTGCACATACATACCAACTCATTCTCACCTCCCACCAATGACTCCTCATAACCCTCATTCCTATCATTCTCCTAACTGCCTCTTACAGTCCCTAACCCAGTTTAATATCTCACGATGTGCCTCAAAATGCTTTATGTTTGATTTTTAAAATTGCTTACCCTTCCAATTCTCCAATAGAAGATCAGTTTTGAGACGTCAAAAAAAATGTACCGTCATTTGAAATACACCTGGATTCACTTCTGTCACAGCATCCAGATGGCACTGAGTGGGGAATGCAAAACGCAACTTGCATGAATGGAGCACAATGCTGGCAATTAGTGGTCAGGAGTGTTTTCAACAAACGAGAGCGAGCTAATACATGTTCGAAGAGATAGTTCTTCTGAGTCAGTGCAGCAGGTCATTTCCAGGCCAGAATAACCACAATGGCAGAATTCCTGATGTGAAAACGGCGTACGAGAATTCCCATTCGATTGATTTTTGGCTTTGAAAACCCACAGTTTTTTTTTTATTTTAAAGGTATTCCTCTTGTCTTTCGTGGGATCTTACCCATCACGAATTGTCCCTTGAAGCAAGTGACTTGATAGACAATTCAAGGCTCGACCACATTGCTTATAGAGTCATACACTGACCAAACCAGAAAAGGATAGCAGATCACCTTCCCTATAGGGCATTAGTGAACCAGATCGTTCTTTTCTTTTTTTAAAAAAAGCCAGATGTTGCAGAAGATGGAATAGGAAGGGAGTTTCTGTGGGGTGGATGTGTTCCTTAGAACCCACAACCTGAAGGTGTGCCCGTCCTATTCTAGATATTTTGAATTCACGAGCTCAGCTGTGTCATGACTCTGGAGGACGTGGGGTTTTGAACTCAGGTTTTGTGGCAGAGCGGTAGAGACACTACCACTGTGCCATAAGAGCCCCCCTACCAGTTGGGCCTTTGACATAAGGCTTGCCACCACTCTTAAAAACTAGCTTTCAATTCCAGATTCACTAACTCGGTTGAAATTACATCAATTACTATGGTGGATCAGCCTTGGTCTGGGATCCTAAATTGTTTCTGCAGTGACAGGACCAGTATGCCACCGTTGTCTTTTAAAATAAGCAATGATCGGTGATGCTTTATTTGTTTTTCTCCTGTAGCAGGGAGAGTATCGGAAAATTTCAGTAAGAAATATATACTTCAGAGTACTTTAATTAGGACACATCCAACTCATTGGAGGCCTTTTAGGGGCTTGTAAACACATGTGATTTCTGAGTCATCTCTGCTTTTACATAAGCATTGGATATGATTGCAAATTAGTACAACACATGGTAACTTTCAAAACTGAAAATCACCAGTATGTATGCAGTTAACTTCATAGCAGGCAATGCATTTGATACAGTCGTGACACCAAAATACCATACACGCGAAACACCAGTGATTTTCTTGCGGCTGGAACACGGGCTGAGCTGGAACGTCTTGCAAATGAGACAAAACGAAAATCAAAACCCCAACACTCGTAATGAGACCAGTGTCCTTTAAATGTAACTTTTCGCGCACGACATAGACAAAAGATTCGAAGGTAAAAGTCTGCTGACGCTGCAATTGTAGGCAAACATTAGATTCTTTTTATTTAAAATCAATCTTTATGAGTTTTTTTTGTGAAGTGGGTAGGGCGATGCATTCATTTTGCAACAGGTTTGATCATCCCAGTAGCAATGGCTTCGCCCCTCTCATTGAGACGTTGGAATTTTATGGAGGATTAAATCCCAGATAATTGAAATATGTCCTCACTGACGCATTGTGCAAACTAAATCTTCAGAACACACGAAATTGCTTACTTCTAAGATAGATGGAAACGCAACAACTGCAGCTTTATTAAGAAACAGCCAGTTGTTAAGGTATTGTGGTGAGACATCGTTCAAAATAAGAATTGTTCACAGAAGTCAAAATAACGTGGGTTTCAGTGCGTAGAATAAATTAGATTGTGAAAAGTAATTTGGGACCACAGTGTGCGGAATAAATTAGATTGTGTCAAGTAACTTGGTTACCTACGAGTTAAATTCGATTGTGAAAATAACGCGGTGTCACAGCGTGCGGAATAGATTAGATTGTGCAAATTATCTGTGTTTTGTAGTGTGCACAGAGATTGTTGGAGGTGTGCTGCGCGCTCCCGGGCTCTGAGCCCCACTCCCGAAATCCGCACGCGAGCTCCGTGCCCAGCTCATGGGCTGTGTCCTATTCCCGGGCTGTGTGAAATATTCCCAGGCTGTGTGCCCTATACCCAGACTGTGTCCCCTACTCCTGGACCGCGTGCCCTATATCCGGCCTGTGTGCCTGTACCTGGACTCTGTGCCCTGTACCCGGACTGTGTGCCCTATTCCCAGACTGTGAACCCTATGCCCAGACCGCGTGCCCTATTTCCGGACCGCGTGCCCTATTCCCGGGCTGTGTGCCCTATTCCCGGACGGTGTGCCCT
>JAHRHZ010000057.1:0-64706 GCA_024137785.1 Ginglymostoma cirratum | reverse complement strand
CGGACTGAGTGCCCTATACCCGGGCTGTGTGGCCTTTCCCCGGACCGCGTGCCCTATACCTGGACTCTGTGCCCTGTACCAGGACTGTGTGCCCTGTTCCCGGGCTGTGTACCCTATTCCCAGACTGTGAACCCTTTTCTGATGAAGGGTTTAGGCCCGAAACGTCAAGTTTTCCTGTTCCTATGATGCTGCTTGACCTGCTGTGTTCATCCAGCCCCATGCTTGTTATCTCGGATTCTCCAGCATCTGCAGTACCTTTTATCTCTAACCCTATGCCCAGACCGTGTGCCCTATTCCCGGACCGTGTGCCCTTTCCCCCGGACCGCGTGCCCTATACCCGGACCGTGTGCCCTGTCCCCGGGCTGTGAGGCCTTTTCCCGGACTGTGTGCCCTATACCCGGACCGCGTGCCCTATTCCCGGACTGTGTGCCCTATACCCGGGCTGTGTGCCCTATTCCCGGACGGTGTGCCCTTTTCCCCGGGCTGTGTGCCCTATTCCCGGACTGTGTGCCCTATTCCCGGACTGAGTGCCCTATACCCGGGCTCTGTGCCCTTTCCCCCGGACCGCGTGCCCTATACCCGGCCTGTGTGCCCTATACCCGGACTGTGTGCCCTGTTCGCGGGCGGTGTGCCCTATTCCCAGACTGTGAGCCCTATGCCCAGACCGTGTGCCCTATTCCCGGATCGCGTGCCCTATTCCCGGACCGTGTGCTGTATCCCCGGGCTGTGTGCCCTTTTCCCCGGACTGTGTGCCCTATCCCCGGACCGCGTGCCCTATACCCGAGCTGTGTGCCCTATACCCGGGTTGTGTGCCCCGCTGCCGCCAGATGAGGGACGGGGCGTAGTGCGGCTGCGCGGACTCGGACCGTTAGGTGTCGGCCGGAGCGCGGAGGGAAAACAAACTGGAGGCGGAGGTGGCGTGGACGGGGACGGGGAGGAGGAGCGGGAGCGGGAGAGATAGATAGATAGATAGATAGATATTACCCCATCGTTGCTGCTGTGAGGCTGGTGTGCAGCGGCCCCCCTCCCTCCACCTCCCCCGCTCGCCATGGGGAACCGCGGCATGGAGGACCTGATCCCGCTGGTGAACCGCCTTCAGGACGCCTTCTCCGCCATCGGCCAGAGCTGCAACCTGGACCTGCCCCAGATCGCGGTGGTGGGCGGCCAGAGCGCCGGCAAGAGCTCGGTCCTGGAGAGCTTCGTGGGCAGGTACAGGTCACCCGCTCCTCACCCTGCCCCCGGGGGGTGGTTGGGCTGTGTGCCATGACGGGTGATGGTCAGTACCTGGAGCCGGCAGGTGCCTGTGGGATCTTGCTGTGCGCCGTCGGTGTGGTTCTCTGCTCAGTTTGACACCTGCCAGCAGCAGTTTCTCCTTTCAGTTACACTCCTGAAATTGTCCTGAAAGATGTGCATTCAGAGGTCCTGTTGGGGGCAAGTTATTTGAACTGACCACTGCTATTAACTGACTTCAAATTAACTCAGGATTTTTACGGTTTGTTTTTATTTTCTTGGACGTGCACCCATTCTCCAGTATGTGTCCAATTCGAGCTGTCTCTCTCGGCATGACTTCATACTTTTCTGATTGAGCATTTTGTTTCTTCAAACATCTCCGTGCTGTCTGAGATGCTACTTTGAATGTTTACTTTGTGAATTGTTCTTGATCAGCTTGTAACTGCTCAAAAAATCAAAGCTTGCAAAATTTGCTGGTTATGCTGATCTTTGTGCAGTCCAGATAGTGAGTCAGTTTGGCAAAACAGTTTGCAGATGTTAAGGTTTGAGCATTAACTGCTTGTCGTATGGAGCTGTAGGGAAGAAGGTTATCATGTTGCTAAAATTGTAATCCCTGGTGGTTGGGCTTTATTGAGTTGGTAGGAGAGATACGTTCTGACAGTATCCAGGAAATGGGGTTCTGGTTAGGAAGAGAATGATTCTTTTCATGAACTTGTTGCGACTCAGAAGAGTTCACAATTATTGAGGTTTTTCTTGAGATTTGCACAATCTGTTTCCTCTGTTAAAGCAGTAATAAGATGCTGTGAGGTTATCAAAAGAACTAAGGGAGAGATTAGGATTGTTTTTATTTCAGAAGGTCATTACTTAATGCTTAACTAGAAACAATGGTGGGAACAGAATCGAATATACCTGTTGAAACAGAAAATGAGAAATATTTGAAGAAAAATTAAGTTGTTTTCAGAAAAGCTTTAAGTTGCTCTAAGAAAGTTGTTAGCACTTGGGGAGTCAGTGCAAGCTGGATGAACCAAATGATCTGTTGTACTGTAAAAGTAAACAGTTTAAAATTGAACTGCAATCCAGTTGAACTATTTTCAACTTCTTAATGTCTGCAAAAGGTGCAAAAATGGTTTTAATTTTCATCATTATCCTTGCATTGGGATTTATACTGTAAATTATCATTTAATGCACTTCTCAAAATCATCTTCATTGTTGTGCTATGTGATTTTTCCAGAAAGTAGTAGCACAGTAAGGAGCTATCAAACTACTAGTTGGAAAATGAATAATCTGAAATTATTGCTTCTTAAATTGAATTTCTATATTTTTCTGTTGCAGTTGGTGGTTTGATTTTGTTGTGCAAAATTACATAGCTTTGGAATCATTTCAACAGTATTGTCACTCAAAGCTGACAAATGAACACTATATTCTGTGATTATTTTACTTTGAGCACATTTTTGTTTTTACTACCCTGCACAATTATAGCTCTGCAGCCTATGTTTGTGTAGGACATACATAGTGCTTATTTGCATTTCTTATTGTCTACCCTTTTCACTATTAAATGATAATTGATTTACAGTTGAGCTCAAAGCAACAGTAGGATTGTGTAGGGTTTGCTGATCACTAACCACATACAAACTGAATTACATTCAGGTAGACTATTATTAAAGTAATTTGGTGAATATTAACATTTTATGTGCATTCCATGAGAGAGTGAGGAGTGTGTGCTCATTCTCGTCTTGTTTATCGGTTCCATCTAGCACTTTGTTACCAGCATAGCACAGTTTTAAACTCATCCTGTCCTTGATCATTGTATAATTTTGATTATTCACTAGATTTTTACATGGTGCTCAAAACGCTACACGTCTAGCAAAGCTGTGCACCAGCCTGTTTTCAAAAGTTCAATACTACTATTGCTATGTTTGTCAATTTCCAGTTCAATATTTGGGAACAATTTTACTTTGATATTTTATTGTTTGTGATTTGGCTGTTGTGGCTATAGCATCATGATGTAATGCACATTTCTGAAAATAGTTATCCATTTACACACCACAAGCAGCAAGATAATGATGTAGAGATGACAGAACAGTCGGATTCAGTCAAGTGGGAGATGTCTTCAAGATCAGTCAGTATTGGGAAGGCAGAATTCCCTTTGAAAAAAAATAAGGAAATCTTGCTAAAACAGTACAAGGCGCGAGTTAGACCACATCTCGAATACTATGAACAGTTTAGGTCCTCTTATCTACTGAAAAGATTTACAGGCATTAGGGGCAGTACACAGAAGGCTGTGTAGGTTGATCCTGGCTAGAGAGAGATATTCCTATGAAGAGAGGTTGAGTAGGTCGGGCCTGTACTTGGAATTTAAAAGAATAAAAGGCGACCTTATTGAAACGTACAAGATTCTTAGGGGACTCGATAGGGTAAATGTTGGGAGGTCTAGCATCACAGAGCATTATCTCAGAGTAAAGGGTCACCCATCTAAGACAGAGATTGGGAGGAGGAGTTTCTTTTGAGGAAGGTGAATGTGTGGAATTCCTTATCATAGAGATTGTAGAGGCTGGGTTGTTAAATATATTCAAGCCTGAGATATACAGATTATTTTTATCGGTAAGGAAATCGAGGGTTTTGAGGAAAAGGCAGGAAAGTGGAGTTGAGGGTTATCAGATCAGTCATGACCCATTTGAATGGTGGAGCAGACTGGATGGACTGTATAGCCGAGTTCTTCTCCTTCATCTTAAGGTCTTATGTGTCCTCAGCATTGACTACTGACCTCCATGAAGTCTCTCAGCATCAGGTCAAACACAAGCAGGGAAGACACCTACTGATTACTACGTACTCCAGTGCCAGCCCTCTCCTCCTCTGATGATGAGTCAATCCTCCTCCATGTTGGACACCACTTGGTGGAAGCATAGAGAATGAAAAAGGTGCAGGATGTCCTTCACCAATATTTGCACGACGGCACCACTACTGACCAAGCTGAATGAATCGCAAAGGACTGAACTTCTGCTAGGTCTATGGCAGGGTCTTAGGGTGTCAGCAAGAGAGAAAGTTATAGTTGGCCCCATCCTCAACAATTTACCACCTGCAGTTACAACCATCCCGGACAGTGTTGGTATCCGTGACCACTAGAACAGCCCTTGTGAAGGCGCAATCCCGTCTTCACATTGAGGATACTCTCTATCGTGCTGTGTGACACTCTGAATGTTCTACTCCTCAGGGTAGTACCCTAAACCCAATCGTCGTCAGCTGCTTCATCACTGACCAGACCCAAGCTCTGCAGTCCTGCCACACCCAGCTGTGAATGGCGGTGGACAACTAAACAGCTCACTGGAGGAGGAGTCTCCACAAACACTCCCAACCTCACTGATGGTGAGCCCAACACATTAGTGCAAAAGATAAGGCTGAAGCATTTATAGCAATCTTCATCCAGAAGTTCCAAGTAGATGATCCATCTTAGCATCCTCCAGAGTTTCCCAGGATCACAGATGGCCATCTTCAGCGAGTTTAGTTCACTCCAGGACTATCAAAAAACAGTTGGAGGCACTGGAATTTGAAAAGGATATAGGCCTTGACAACATTCTGGCAATAATACTAAAGACTGGAGTACTGTGTGCTCCAGAACTTGCTACATTCGTAGCCGAACTGTTTCATTACAGTTACAACATTGGCACCTACCTGACAATGTGGAAAATTGCTCAAGTACATCTTGTCCACAAAAAGCAGGACAAATACAACTCAGCTAATTACTGTCTCATCATTCTGCTCTAAGGTATCATCATCAGTTTGTTGAGCAATAACCTGCTCAGTTTGGAGGGTTCTGCTAGAGCAGCTCAGTTTCTGACCTCATTGTAGCTTTGGTTGAAACATGGATAAAAGAGCTGAATTCCAGAGGTGAGGTGAGAGTGACTGCCCTTGACGTTAAGGTGGCAGTGTGGCATCGAACCCTAGCAAAATTGACGTCATTGGGTATCAGGAAGAAAACTCTCTGCTGGCTGGAGTCATACCTGGCATGAGAGAAAATGGGTGTGATTTTTGGAGGGCAGTCACCTTAGCACCAGGATGTGTCTGCAGAAATTCCTCAGGGTAGTATCCTAAACCCGATCACCAGCTGCTTCATCACTGACATTTTCTCCGTTTAAAGTCAGAAGTGTAGATGTTCGATTGCACAGTGTTCAGCACCATTCGCAACTCCTCAGATACTGAAACACTCCAGGTCCGGATGCACCAAATCTGGTTTGGGCTGACAAATGGCATGTAACATGCTTGCTGCACAAGTGCCCGGCAATGACTGTCTCCACCAAGAGAGAATTTAACCATCACTCCTTGTCATTTGGGGTATTACCACCCCACTATCAACATCGAGTGGGTTACCATTGACCAGAAACTGAAATTGACCAAAACTGAACTGGACAAGCCACACAAATACTGTGGTTGCGAGAGCAGGTCAGAAGCTAAGGATCCTGCAGTGAGTAACTGACCCCATGACTTGCCAAAACTTGTCTCCCATCTATTGGGTTGGGGTGTGAAGTTCTAGGGTTTTAACTTTGCTTTGTGTGAAAATGTACTTTCTGAAGTTGGATGTGTTTTCCATTTCGACAAGGACAACATTGAATGAAAGAATGTAGGTTGGATGCAGTTCAGATTGGTGTTTGTAGTGAACAGCTCCCATTTTGTTAATTGGATATTGAAGAAGCAATATGTTTAAATAGTTGTAAATAAAATCTGTATAAAGGAAGATTTCATGTGGAAATTCATATGTGCCAACTTTTAAGTTTTCGAATTAGCCTTCTAGGGCAAGTGAAAGGAACACATTTGGTTTATATTCATTTGTGCAGTATGATGATTGCCTGGTAGCACCTTAGACACAAATTTCTGACATTTACATTTATTAATATCATTGACCAAGACACATGCAAGACAGTGTTGGTTAGAAATAGGAATAGATCATTCAAGTCCTCGGCTCTGTTCCACCATTCAGGTATATCTTAGCTTGCCTCCACCTTAATTCCATTTTCTTGCCATTGCTGCATATCCTGAACAGGTTATTTCTGTATTTCCTGTATTTCTTAGTCTTAAAAGCTACGAATACCTTTCATCCGTAGCCTTTGGATGAAGAGAATTCCAGACTACTGTTATCTTTTATACGGGGTAGAACAGCATTCCCAGTCATGCTGTTGGATGGTTTAGCTCCAACTTAAAAACTATCCTTTTTTTGTCTGGAATCCTGTTTTGGTCCAGCATTATTGGTCGTCTTGAATACCATGTGTAGTTGCTTAAAGACAGTTGCATGTAATCATGATCATTTTGAGTTTTTGCTTTTTAAAGAGGCATATTGTAGTGCCAGACATTTATCTATAGTTTTGCACGTGATGCTACACAGCAGACTACTGTCCGTATACTGTTGCAAATAAATCCAACCGCATCTTTGTCCTGGAGCAAAATTACCCACTTTGTACTGTCTGCATTAGCTGTCATTAAACATCCTCAGGATTTTGTGCAAGCACGGATTAATGTGGAAGCGCTGAAGTTGTGGTCTGTCATTGACTGTGGTATTTCCAAAGTTTCTGTCTCTAAGAGCTATTTAATGTAATTGCCTGGTTAGGTAGCTTGATGACATGGCTGGGACTCTACATTAACATTATTTACATTCAGTTGCCGGCTAAGAGAGGTGGAGTCCTCGCTGCAGAGTTATTTGGATCTCTTGGGGCAGAGTTCTTAAAGGTCCGTGGCAATCACTGTCAGTTTGCTGGGTAGAAGGCTAATGAAATGAGTAGTGCAACCTTTACTTTGTTGTGGAACTAGGCACAGAGGGTAGCAGCCTTAGAGTGGAAAGCAATAGAACATTCTTTTATAGTTGCTTTGTTGGATAAACTGCAGCTATTGTTGATATCAGTGTGGGAAGTAAAATTCTGAGTAATGTATGGAATTTAAATGTCAGTTGTGCTTTGAAAAACTTAATACACACTAATTAAGTTTTGTTTTTTGTTTTAATGAATCCTTTCAGTTTATTCATTGTATGGTATTGGGTTTTAAAGACGATGTAATCTATGAGTTTAGTTTTTTATTTCTGGTTAGTAACGTTAGGAATTCTGATATTCCTTTAGTCCAGAGATGTGCAGGTTAGGTGGATTGGCCAAGCTAAGTTGCCCACAGTATCCAAGGATGTGCAGGTTAAGTGGATTAGCTATGGGAAATGCAGGGTTACAGTTCTAGGGTAGGAGGTAACTCTGGGTGGAATGCTGTTTGGAGGGTTATTGTGGACTCGATGGGCCGAATTGTTTGCTCCCACACTGTAGGGATTCTACGATTTAGTGTTCCATTACCACATCACCTTACTTGATAGAATTCTAATAACATGACATTGAAAAAGGAGAATGTAGAAAATATTGACATGGGTTCTGAAGAGTAGTGATAAATCTTGTGGTCAGTGCAAGATGGAACAGAATAATTACATGGTTACTAACTCTGTTTTAATATGGGGTATACTTATTTCTTTGAAGTTGCTTCAGTAAATGATGGTCTGAAATATTATTGAATAATTAATTTTGCAGCATTCTAAGGCCTTACAAATAATCAATTTTTAAAAAAAGTTAGTTCATATTTCTTTGCTTGTCTGAAAGAGCTGACTCATGCTGGCATTTGTTTGGGGGTAACTGGAGTCTAAGACTGTTAGCATGTAGATCTTTCGACCCATCGAGTTTGCCCTGTCTCTCAATGAGATCACGGCTGATCTGATTAGGCTCAATTTTACTTTTCTGGCTTTTCCTCATAACCATTGATTCCCTTGATGAGTAAAAATCCACTTTTTTCAACCTTGGATATAACCTAATGACTTAGCCTCTTCAGTCCTCCTCTGGTAAAGAATTCTGCAGATTTACTACTCTCTGAGAGAAGAAATTTCCCCTCATCTCTGTCCTAAATGGGTGATCCCTGGCTCTGAGATTATGCCCTTTGGTCCTGGACTCTCCTGCAGGGAGAGTCTTGGCATCAACCCTGTCAAGCCCATTAATAATGTAATAGGTTTCAATAAGGTCACCTCTCATTCTTCTAAACTCCAATGAGTAGAAACCCAACTTACTCAACCTCTTGTCGCAAGAAAATTCCTCCATACCTGAGATCAACCTTCTCTGGACTGCATCCAACACCAGTATATCTGTCTTTAGGTAAAGTGACCAAAAATCTTCACTGTATTTTAGGTGTAGGCTAATTGGAGCCTTGTACTGTTTTTGCAAGATTTCTCTATTTTTATACTTCTTTCCCTTTGAAATAAAGGCCAATATTCCATTTTCTTCTCTATTACCTGCTCTTCTACGCTATCATGTTGTGATTTATGCATGAGGGTCCCCAAATCCCTTTGTGCTGCAGCTTTTCATCGTCTTTCTCCATTTAAATAATATTCTGCTCCTCTTCTTCCTGCCAAAGTGCATAAACCTCACAATTTCCCACATTATATTCAGTTTGCCAAGTGTTTTCCTACTGAAACAGTATATATCTCTCCGCAGACTTTTTGTGTCACTTTTATACTTTGCTCCTCACTTATTTTTGTGTCATCTGCAAACTTGGAAATAACGCATTTACTTTTGTCATCCTAGTCATTAATACTGTGTATATATTGTAAGTTAATTGTGGCCCCTGATCAGTTACAGATTGCAGTCTTGAAAATGCCCACCTTAACCCAGTTCTCTATCTCTATTAGTTAGCCAATCCTTTATCCATGCGAATATACTACCCTCAATAGCCTTTTGTGCTTTACGTTACTGAAAACCTTTTGGAAATCCGAATACATTACATCTACTGGTTCCCCTTTACCATCTTGCTTGTTTCCTCCTCAGAGAATTAATATAAATTCTTCAGTATGAGTTCCTCTTCGTGAAGCTATGCTGACTTTGCTTGATTAAATTATGTATTTTTAAATATTCGGCTATTACATCCTTTCTAGTAGACTCTAGCATTGTCCTAATGGCTAAAGTTGACCTAATGGGTTTGTAGTGACCTGTCTTTTTTCTCCTTCCCTTTTTGAGTAAGGGTGTTAGATTGGCAGATCTCTCATCCTCTGAGGCTTTTACAGAATTTAAGGATTCTTGGAAGATTACTACCAGTGCATGGTAGCTACTCCCTTTAAGATCCTAGGTTGTAGCCCACTTGCTCCAGGGGACTTATCAACGTTTGGAGCCTTGTTAAATGCCATTACTGTGGTTAGCTTGGACTTGCCTTAGGACAGCAATCACATTCTGTAAATTAGTTTGACTCTGTATTCACTTGGCTCATTTTGATCTTAAAGAATGAGTCCTAAAATCTATTCATCGATGTTTGTCTACAGAATAAAGCAAGTTTAAAATCAAGACATGTTCATATTGGCAGTTATTAACTCATGAGATGGAGTTTCAAAAATACATGTGAAAAATTAAGGACAATAAAAACATGACGGCATAGAAAGTAGTGTTTAAAATGAAATATCAATTTTGGTGCATGTTAGTAAAATGCAAATTAAAGTTGTATTTGGGTGTCTCTTCATTCAAGGTATGCCTTCACAAGTTCCTTGAGCCTGTGTTAATCAACGGAAGGAGGAATAGTTCAGGCAGGAAGAGAAGGTCAACATAGTGTTGGGTGCAAAAGAAATGAGCAAGTAGCCTCAGTGGAAGATTTGAGATGAAACTGTGGAACTCAAAATAATTTGATTAATCTGGTAGTTGCAAGTCTCTGCGTATGTGTAAATGACTTGTATCTCCTGCCTTTCTTGAGATCCTCTCATTCTCTTTTTTTTTTAATAACTGATTTTAGAGCAAAACCACTTCCAAAATTCGGACTATGTTGAACAAAGCTTGAAACAAGAGTAGGTAAAGTAGAGAAAAAGGCTGTGAATAAATGATCAATGTAGTCAAGGTTAGGGTCCAACATATTCGAGCATAAATGGTGCAACTTGTAACTGAAGGTACTAGGGAGAGAATAAAAACAGGTCATGTGGCATCTGTGTTGAGGTGCTCCTCTACAGTGGGGAAAACAAATCCAGCTTGGGTGATCACTTTTTGGGACACCTCTGTTCTGTTAATAAGCATGATCCTGAGATTTCCCTGACCTGTTACTTTAATTCTCCACCTTATTCTTGGAATTACATCTCTGTCTTCAGCCTGCTGCGTTGTTCCACTGAGGCTTAATGTAAGCTTTAAAACAGCATGTCAGTTTTCAGTTAGGCACTTCACAGTCATCTGGACTCAACACTGAGTTCAGCAATATCAGATTTTGTAAACTCTTGTCCCTATTCTGTTTTATCATCTTTGCTTGTTTCAGTTTTTTTAAAGTTAGCAGCACACCTGCTGTAGGCACATGTTTTTGTTTCTTGCCCCATTTCCATTGCCGTTGGCCTTAGGGGACAAACTTTTCTGTCACTCAGTCTCTCTTCCGTCCTATTTCAGACGTTCCTTTTGTCATTGGCCCACCCACTCCTTACTCTAGAACCTATTACAAATCTAACTTCTGCTAGTTCTGATTATATTTTCAAGCATTTTCAGTTTTTATTTCTGATTTCCAGCATCTGCAGCATTCTGCTTTTTGATTTGCAAATTGTAACAGCTTAGTTTTGTTTAGTGATACTCAACTTGACATTAGCCTACACTTTCATAATCAGACTGATCTATTCTTTGATTACCTTTTACGTGGTGTGTATCAAGGGAAAAAGGACAGTGGAGTCATGAATTAAAAGTTTAACATTCAACTGTGTTGTGGTTGCCGAACGTCTGGAAGCATAATGAAATATTTTGCTTTTTTTCGCATGTATTCTTTTACTCGTTGGGTGTCACAGGCTGGACCAGCATTTGTTTTCCAGCTTGAGTTGTCCTTCAGCTCTGTTTTAATTCTAAAATATTATTGGCTTTATAGGCCGTAAATATTTAATAATTATGTCTATTAATTCAGATTGCAAATATAATGACGTCTTCTATCAGTGAAGCAGATGCAAAGCAAGTTATGTTGTGTAAGAGGCTAAAGGTACTTGAATTACATATAAGTATATAGAAAACATAAGCTTTGCATTAATTTTGGGGCAATATGTCACTTCACTTCTGCTTTTATGTGCCATTTCAGCCAACAGACTGCCCACAGAAAACAGATTTTTGATTTTTGAGCTGTTCCCTTTAATCAAATAATTCCCACTAAAATTCCTTTCTTAGTGTTGTTTTAAACAAAAGTTTGTGGTGAGCTTAATGTGAGGTTGCTGTTTACTGCTGACCCCTTTATATGATTTTATTTATTGTGTTTGAATAAAGTGCCAATGCAATCATCCTGAAGCATTAGAATTGTCACTAGTTATAATTTTATTTAAAAATAAACAGTACTGGAATATAATCACACCCCTTAGGATAGGGGCGTCCAGTTTGGTTCCCAGCTGGGGACAGGAGAATGACTGAAGCAGTAGGGGACTGAAAAGGTACAAGTGGAGGAGCCTTGGCTCTTGAACAGATTTTTGCATCTTGTATGGATGAGAGCAGAGTTAAAATGTGGATGAGTGAACTGACCGTGACAGTGTGGTACAAGAAGCCATTCAAGTGGGAGGAGCCAATAGGATTCACGTGGCTGAGGAAGATAGGAACGATTCTCTGAATCTGAGAGCGTTAGACCAGAAGACTCTGTTGCCTGCCCAGTTGGTTCACCAGCTTGGGGCTAGAGAGTAATTTGTGGCAGAAGGGTGCGATCAAGTTGTTATGGTCAATCTGTGTACCAACAGGATAGGTAGAACTAGGAAAGATGTTTTGCTTGTGGAATATGAGCAGCAGTAGGCTAAATTGAAAAGCAGAATTTCAAAGCTAATAACCTGAGGGTTATCTCATGAGTGTCATACAAATTGGCATAGAGTAAATAAGGTTAGAGAGATTAATGGGTGGCACAAAACTGTGAGAGAAGCAGGCTTCTCCTTGTAATGACAATGGTACTGATGAAAGTAGGAGCTGTACCATTGGGTTGGTCTTCACCTGAACTGTGCTGGGACCAGAGTTCTGCCAAATTGCTTAAGTGAAGCCATCAAGAGGGCTTTACACTGAATAGTGGGGGAAGAGGATCTTGAGGAAGGAGCTGTGGTAAATCAAAGGGAAGCAATAGGGTAATGGACAATGTAGGACTTTGGATAATGATGACCAGAATGTAACAGGAAGAGACGGACAGCAGATAAGGTGAGAGATTCCAAGAAAGTAGAGTTAAAGATTCCATATCTGAATGCATTTGTGACAAAATATCATAAATTGTTAGCAAAAGTAAAAATAAGTAAATTTGAGTGTTAGCTAATACAGATGAATAATCGCAAGTTAATTGAGGCTGTGATTTGACAATTGAAGAGTATTTTATGTTTCTAAGAATACAGGAAGCCAAGAAAGGATGGTGGGATAGCTCTGTTGATTAAGGATGTCATTTGTACAGTGAAAATTGACTTTACCTCAAAACAACTAATTGTGTAGGGAAACTCATGGGAGTAGTTTATAGATCACCTAACCAATAGTTACACTGTAAGACAGAAACAAAAAGAGTTTGTAAGAATGGTTCATGAGTGTGTAAGAATAATCATGAGTGACTTTAACCATATGGGTAAATCAAATTGACAAAGGTAGTCAGGAAAATGATTTAATTGAAGCACATTTAAAGCCATTTCCTGAAGTGTAATAATATAGAACCAACCTGGATGCTCTTTTTTTAGCTGGCAGCTTGCGATGAAACAGGATTAAACCATAACTTTAGGCTGGAGGAGCTTCTAGGTGACAGTGATTTCACATTCAGTTTAAAGGGAAAAGGTGTAGATTTACTACTGGTGTTTTAAATCTGAATAAAGGTAACTATTAAAGTATGAAGGGGGAGCAGGCCAAACTGTGAAACTAAGTTAAAAGTTGAGGAGAGAAGAGTCCAGACTTTCAAGGAGCTAGTAAATATTTTTAAGCAAACATTTATTACAATCTCTGGGTTAAAGAATCATTGAGAAAGGTGTACCAGTGGCTAAACATGGAGGTTAAAAATTGCATTAAATTGAAAACAAACTACAAATTTGCAGATTTGATAGGATGGCTACTGAGAGAATGTTTTCCCTTGATGGGGAGTTTGAACCAGGGAGCACACCTTAAAGATTGAAGTTAACCATTTAAGAGTGAGGTGAAGTTTTTTTTTTCCTTTCAGGTGGTGGTAATCTGTGGAATTCTCTTGCCTGAAAAACAGTCCAGGCTGGGAATCCATGCAAGGCTGCATGAATTAGATTTTTGATAGACAAGGGACTTGAGACTGGTAAAGGCAGACAGGAAAGTGGAATTGATACCACAAAAGCAAATCAGCTGTCATATAATTGAATGGTGGAACAAGCCTGAAGAGCCTAATGATCCCCAGTTCTCAAATCCTCTGTTACTTATTGCTTCAAGTATGAAACCATATTTTAGTAATAAAAATAGTACCACCAATGCAGAAGCAAGTTGATCTAAACAGTTATGTTGAAAACAAATTACCTTTTAAATTTACTTTGAGTTTGTTGAAAGGATGTTTTAAAAGGTTGAATGTAACAACAGTGAAAATTTTTAAGAATTATCGAATAGCAGTAGGGGGACTGAAAATTAGTTACTTCAAAAAATTACACTAGGTTGAAGCTGTTCCAACCAAAGAACAATAACCGGCATTAAAAATGTAATGGTTTGTCATGATTTAAGTTGTAAAGTACACTGTCATCATTCATGACAGAAAAACTAAAAATTTAGATCTGACTTGCTGCCTTTATGAAATTAATTCTTTTTTCTCAAGCATTTTTTTTTCCCTTTACTCTTACCTTATATTATCTGTGAACAGACAGGTAACTTGCTTATAGTTTTGTGGCTAAGTTGCTCTGCAAAGTGGAATTAGGCAAGATACGAATGGACTGATAAACACTTTTCGTTAAGTTGAAGCCTCTACTAAATACAACCTACTTAACTCCTGATTGCAAAGCTGGAATCACAAACTTTAATATGAGAAACCACAATGTAAATGCAAACAGACCATTTCAACTTGAACTGGAATTAGAAATCTGAAGTACAAAAGCAATTTCAAATTTGACTAGAGTTTTAGAAACAAATGGTTTGTCTTCAGAATAATGGATGTGTACAATTACATTAAATATAGGTTGGCCTGATTAATTTGCTGGTACACGAGTCTCCTCCCATTCTTTTAACAGCATTTCATCCTTTCATTATAACTTTCTGTTCCTTTTGCCCTTGTCCTCATCTAGAATAATCTTCCTGTAGTTCAACATCTACCTGTGAGAACCACAAACTTGCAGCACAGAAGACGGCCATTGGGCCGTTGTGTTTGAAAGAGATGTTCAATTTATCTTAGGCCCCAGCTTTTTTAAGACTGTAAATTAATCTTACCATTTTCAGATCCTTCAGGTTTTGCAATCACTCTGGTATGGGTACATTAAGAGCAGCACTGTAGCTCACTGGTAACTGGCCAAATTTTTAGTGAACTTTCTAAGATTAATTAATGGGTAATTCTTGAGAGCCCTGGAGACATGTCATAGAATTTTAAAATCTGGGTTGTCTATCTGCAGTGGGTTACCTCTTTTGAGATTGAGTGGGCTAGGATGGAACAGTTTGAATAAGGAGAAGGCATATTTCCTTTCTATACACGGATTGTGGAGGGTACCATTTGGGGATAGCACCATCTAATGGCAGGTCCTTTATTTTCAACTTTCATTAGGTTGAGAGCAATTTCCACATGTATTACCTGTATAATAAAGCAGAATGCTCCGCGATACTTTATAATAGGGAGGGAAATTAAGAAGCACTGGATATTATTGCAAGTTTCAGAAGTAGCTGAAGGAAAGGTGGATTTTCAGAAGACTATTGCTGAGAACTGGGGAAGCAGGATGGAGTAGTTAATGATTAGAATTCCACAGTACAGTATCTGATGATTCAAGTCTGTTACGCCTTGGAAATTGGGGATGTATGTGTTTGCATTTCAGAGTGCATACTTGAATATGAACTAGGGAAAGCTGCAGAAGTAGTGTGAAATGAAAATACTGTAGGATTCAAAAATAAAGATTTTGAAATTGAAGCATTAGAGGGTGAGTAGCAGATGGAGACAAGTGGTAATAGTCAGCCTATCAAGTAAGATGATACAGGATTAAAATGGCAGAATTTAGGATTAGTTGTTTATTCAAGAAGGAATTTGGGAAGCTGATGAACATAAGTATGGAGGTAAGAGGTGACAAAGAGGAGACAAGAACAGAGATGAACAATGTTGTGAAGATCAGGCAGTCAGATCAACTGTTTGTGGGGGTTTTAGCTGAGCTTAGGGTGAAGAGGGCTGAAACTTGCCAATTTCCAGTTGAGCCAATTATCAGGAAGAAGGAGAGAGATTTGCAATTTGTGTTTTGTCTTCACCAGGGTGTTTTTACCTGATGGCAATTTTTCTGTTATCCCTTGCAACGTAAGAACTAGACATGAATAATATGGTATTGTAGGATCCTACAGATGTTTATTACAACTCCTGATCTAGACAAATATTATATTCACAGGCACACTAATATTTAGCCAAACATTAGACTATTGGGTTACAAAGAGTAGCATATTACCATTAACATTTCACGATTCAAGTGGCCCGAGTTAAGATGGAATCTGAGAATCTTTAGCCCTTCAGGTTGCATATTTTGGTACAATGATAATTGTCCCAAGCATGTTCTGGTGTACTGACATCTGCTGTGAGAAATCACAATAATTTGACCAGTTACTTTGGTCTGATGTTCTTGGCTGTTCCATGACTTCTGTCAAATGCACAGTCAGGTAGCATAGTGCAAACAGTCCATTTGAAGGCAATGGTAGGAGAGGTGAAATTCTGTGTTGAAATATATGTAGAAATTAACTTCATGACTTTGAGTCATGTTTCCTGGGAATTAGTGTTCAGAATGCTTGGTTAACTTCAGGTGAGAGCACTGTGATGGAGAAATTAGGAAATTAAAAGTGTGGCCTCATTAAGAGTGGGAGGTTGAATATAAATCTTTCTGTAAGCTTAGAATCATACAACACAAAAGAGGCCCTTTGGCCTATCAAGTCTTCATCAACAAAACTACTCTAAATCTAATCTAGCCCCGCTTTCCAGCCCTAAGGGGAACGGCTGCTTCCTGTCCACCCTGTTCATGCCATCATGATCTTAAACACCTCTATCAGGTTCTTTCGCCGCAATCTCTACTCTAAATGAAACAAACAGAGCTTATCCAGGCTCTCTTCATAGCTAAAATGCTCCATCCCAGACAACATCCCGGTGAATCTCCTTTGCACGCTCTCCAGTGCAATCACATCCTTCCTATTGTGTAGTGACCAGAATTGCACATAGTACGTCAGTTGTGATCTAACAAAAGTTCCCTACAGCTCCTCATGACTGATCTGCTGTTATAATCTGTGATATAGACATGATAGGGTCATGTCCCATATGCCTTCTTAACTACATTATTAACCTGTTCTGCTGCACAGTATTAATTTGTTATACTGCCTTCCAGGATCTGTGGACAAGCACCCCAAGATCCCTCTGTTTCTCTGAGCTTCCTCATGTCCAGCCATTCACTGAGTAATCTCTTGTGCTGTTGCTTCTTCCAAAGTGCATCGCCTCGCACTTTTCAGCCTTAAATTCCATCTGCTACTGATCCACCCATCTGACCAATCCGACTTTAACCTCCTGTAATCTAAGACCTTCTTCCTTACTGTCAACTACTCGGCCAATCTCCGTGTCATCCACAAATTTAATTATCACGCTCTTCACATTCCCTTGTATGTCATTTATATTTATCATGTATATCATGAGCAATAAGGGACTTAGCGCTTCCTCTGTTTCCTCAATGTTATTTGAAAGTGGCAAAAATCTTATGAGTATAGTCCGAAACTAAAATGGTTTTGTGGCTGTGTTCTGGAATTCAGACCAAATGGAATGCATCTGAAATTTGGTACCTAATTACAACAAACTTTCTAGTTGCAGGCAAGCAAATGAATAATATTCACCAAGAATAATTTGAATTTTAAGCATGTATAGATAGTGAATAAAATTTATAAACAAAAATTGTATGGTGATGTATGTAGTGTGTAAGGTGTAATTAAGCCTGAGAAATTATGTTGTTATGTGTTTTGTCACCTTTTGCTGTCCCTTTTTTCTTTTAGTTAATAGGATCTGTGCATTTTTCCTTGCATTTGTATGTGCTTTTTCTTTTTGTTTTATTTTGTCTCTTACTTCTTTAGGCGTCTATAGCTGCTTTTTTTTTTGGCAGGTAGGGCTCCTGTCCCCTTAGTGATGTTAACCAGCATGCAAAATTATTTTTGGACACCTTCCATTGATCTTGTCCTTTTACCTAATGATAAATTTATCTTTTTTTGTTGGTCTCTGTCTTGTTGCTTTGAAGTTAGGCTTGCCTAAATCTAGAACCTCGGTAGCCGTTTGTATTTCTCCCTTTTAAATGTTGTGTTGAGCTCGGTCATATTACATTTGTTATGGAAATGTTATCATGCCATTAGCCTGTTAATTAAATTTTGTTCATTACTCATTCCTAAATCTGCTGTGGCCCGATCCTTTGTTTGTTCTTGGATCCCTACTATTATTTCTGATAAGTGCTCGAATGCTTATCCTAATCTTTAAGAAGATAAATGCCATTAAAACCATGTTGCTTTGCTAAATATTTGTTTGATTTCTACATTTATATTTTTTACCTCTTTTCAGCTGCTACTGAGCAGAGCTGCTATTTGCAATTCCCCCTCCAGTTGTGAAATCTCTTCTATTTCTTATTTCTGCCAGAATATCTCCACTGCCTGCTTACCTCCGGTTTTATCCTCTGCTTTCATTGCTATTATTTCATACCTAACCTCTCTGCAGTGAGACCAGGGTGTCCTTGAACACCAATTGCTGAAAGTAAGCAAGTAGTGAAGAAGGCAAAAGGTTGGCCTTTGTAGTGAGAAGGTTCTTGTACACAAATGGGTATGTTTTGCTGCAATTGGACAGGGCCTTGGTGCTCCCGCATCTTGAGTATTGTGTGCAATTTTGGTCTTCCTCCCTGAAGAAGGATATCCTGGTGATGGAGGGAAGGCATCAAAGGTTTACCAGACTAATTCCTGGGATGGCAGGATTGACATATGAAGAGAGACTGGATCGGATAGAACTATATTCATTAGCGTGTCAAAGAATGAGGAGAGATCTGATAGAATCCAATATAGTTCTGACATGACTAGACAAGATAAACAAAGGAAGGACGTTCCTGATGATCATGGAGTCCCAAAACATGGCTTGTGGTCTAAGGATACGAGGTAGGCCATTCAAGACTGAGATGTGAAGAAAATTCATCACCCAGAGAATGGTGAGCCTGTGGAATTGTCTGTCACAGAAGGCAGCTGAAGCCAAAATATTGAATGTTTTCAAGAAAACGTTAGATATAGTTATGAGAGCTAAGGGGATCAAAGAGTATAGGGAGAAAACAGGAACAGGCTAATGAGTTGGACTATCAGCCATCATCATATTGCATGCCAGAGCAGGCTTGAATGGCGAAATGGCCGACTCTTGCTCCTATTTTCTATGTTTCTGTGTTAATAACTAAAGTTATTCCTGGTTCTCATCTCTCCAGAAGCTTTATAGTCTGCTATACTTAGTTCCCAGTCCTAACTGTCTTGCAGCCATGCCTCAGTGATGATTCCATGATCCACCCTTAAAGTGGACCTGTAATTCATTCGCTTTGTTTGTTATGCTCCCTGCTGCATATGGTATCATGTTCTTCTGTTCTAAATTTTTACTCACAAGTTGCTTAATCTTTTCACCTGGCTTCTCTATTGCCTTTTGTACCTGAAGCAGAATTTCTGATATTTAATCAACCCTCTTTCCTTGTATTTGTTTTCTTGTGACCTGAACTTATTACTCTCCCGCCAACATCCTTGTGACAGCTTTATCCTTCTGGGGCTGCGTCTCAACATTGGGCCTGACCCAGTACTGACAAGAGTATTGCATTAAATAGAACTCGTTTTTTCCCACACTGCTCTTTCAGCAACGTGTTCACCTCCACATTACACTTACCCAACTCCATTTTGCATATTGCTCAAATGCTAATTCAGAGATTCTGAACCTTGAAGTCCTGTTCATTAGTTTAATTATTATGGTTTCTCTCACCACTATCTGAAAATTCACAGCATTGGTTTGTGGAATGCCCAGTTCCATTTCTAATGCCAACATGTTAGATGCCTTTAACACTTACGTGAGGTTGTTCTAAATATTGATTGCCTGAATAAAACAAGATAGTGTATTCAGCTCTCTGCTGCATTTGATCTTTTGTTGAAAATAAGATATAAACTTCTTTAAATTAGTGCCGTTGCATATGGAACATTGAAACAAAAAAATTGAGTTTGAAGGCCAGACTTTAAGCCACTCGCTCTCTGACAGACCTTAAAAACGAAACACCGGCATTTATTTAGCAACTTTCATGAGCACCGGATACCTCAAAATGCTTGGTAGTGAATAAGATATTTTGTAATCATTGTGGTATATGGAAAAAGTAACAGCCAATTTGTGTACAGCAAGGTCCAGCCAACAGCAGCAGCAAACATTGACTCTTCTTTGAAATAGTGTCCACCTGAGAGGGCAAAAGAAGGCCCATGGTGGCACCTCTGATAGCGGAACACTCTCTCACCACTGCTTTGCAGTGCCCAAAAGTTTTGGTTTTTGTACTCAAGTCCTGGAGTAGGACTTGAATCTGTAAACTTGTGACTTAGAAAAAGGTGCTACCAATTGAACTTTGTCCTAACAATACCCTGCATTTATTTTAATTACAACCTCTCGCAATTTTTAATTGGGGTCTTAAATTTTATGCTTCTAATTATCAATGCACCGAATAGTAGCTTGTCATAAGTAGCTTGTCATATTTGCATGTCCAAAACTGTTCATGTCTTTGAATTCCTCCTTCAGTGGTAGCATTCTTACAAAATTTGTTCAGTGACCTGAAGCCATCAGTAGTGGTATTTAGACAACACAGTGTGGAGTTGGAGGAACACAGCAGGCCAGGCAGCATCAGGGGAGCAGGAAAGCTGACGTTTCGGGTCGGGACCCTTCTTCAGAAATGCAGGAAAGCTGATGTTTTGGGTCGGGACTCTCCTGCTCCTCCGATGCTGCCTGGCCTGCTGTGTTCCTCCAGCTCCACATTTGTTATCTCTGACTCCATCATTGGCAGTTCTTACTATCTCAATAGTGGTATTTAGTTGTTTCTTTCAGATAGGGGAAAATATACTGTGGTGTGCTCCAGAGTGCAAATTGTTGAAAGTGGGAAAGCAGGTTGAGAAAGTGGCAAAAACTGCAAATGGAATTCTCGCCTTTATAAATTGATACATACTGCATGAAAGTTAAGAAAAACCTTCATAAAACACTGGGTAAGCCTCAGCTGGTGTATTCTTTCCAGTTTGGGCAGAGCACTAGCATTGACTTGATTGGCCAAATGCTTTTTCTGTACTGCAGCCATTCTCTGCTTTTTTTAAAACTTTCACAATTCTGATGAAAAGGCTCGAATTTAACCCCTCTTAGCATGGTCTTGGAAGGTACTTTCTGCACCCTCATCAAAGCCTTAATACTGTTCCTGATTGTATAGTGTGGCTTTAACTCTTTGCTTTCAGTAGTCTTTATTTTATATAAAGCAAGGGTCTCGTATGCCTCATTATAAAACAATGTTTATCACTTACTCTTGCACAGTTTAAAGTATGTACATCTGCACTGCAATCTGATTTAATTACACTGACATTGTGGCCTCCACAGAAACATGGCTGAATGTTAATGACACCTATCCCGTCTCCGACAGACACTGTGGTGGTGTGGCCCCTATCACCGACCATTACATTGTTAGTCTCCAACTCCTCTCATGCAACTGTTCCCTTTGAGCTTCTCATCTTTTTGCACCCGCTGCCACACACTTAAAATCCTTGTTAGAGTCATAGAGTCATACAACATGGAAACAGACCCTTCGGTCCAATCAGTCCAAACCGACCATAATCTCAAACTGTACTAGTTCCACCTGCCTGTCCTTGGCCCAGATCCCTCTGAATGTTTCTTATTTGTGTACTCATCTAAATGTTTTTTAAACATTGTAACTGTACCTACATCCACCACTTCCTCTGGAAGTTCATTCCACACATGAGCCACACAAAAAAATTGCCCCTCACACCTTTTTTAATCTTTCCCCTCTCACCTTAAAAAATATGCCCCCTAGCCTTGAAATCCCCCAGCCTCGGAAAAAGACACCTGCCATTCACCTTATTTTTAACCCTCATGATTTCGTAAAGCTCTATAAGGTCACCTCTCAACCTCATTCGGTCCAGTGAAAAAAGTCCCAGCCTATCCAGTCTTTCCTCAAACCCTCCATTCCAAGCAACATCCTGGTAAATCTCTTCTGAACCCTCTCCAGCTTAATAATATCCTTCCTATAACAGTGAGGCCAGAACTGGACATATATTCTCCAGGAGAGGCCTTACCAATCCCCCATACAACTTCAGCATTTTGTCCCAACTCCTAAACTCAAAGGTCTGAGCAGTGAAGGCAAACATGCTAAGCACCATCTTAACCATCCTATGTATATGTGAAGCATTACTTCAAAGAATTATGTACTTGAACCCCAGGTCTCTCAGTTCTACAACATTGCCCAAGGCCCTATTTTTAATTGTACAAGTCTTGCCTTTGTTTGTATTACCAAAATGCAATGCCTTGCATTTACCCAAATTAAACTCCATTTGCCAGTCTTCAGCCAATTGATCAAAAACTCTTTGTAATCTTAGGTAACCTTCTTCACTGTCCGGTATACCGCTAATCTTGGTGTCATCTGCAAACTTACAAGCCATGCTTTGTATATTCTTATCCAAATCATTTATACAAAAGACAAACAAAAGTGGACCCAGCACTGATCCTTATGGAACATTGCTGGTCACAGGCCTCCAGTCCAGAAAACAGCCCTGCACCATTACTGTATCTCCTCTTAAGCCAATTTTGTACCCAATTGGTAAGTTCACCTGAATCCCATGTGATCTAACTTTTACCCTGTGGAACCTTGTCAAAATCTTTACTGAAGTCCAAGTAAACAATGTTTACTGTTCTGCCCTTGTCAATCTTCTTGGTTATATCCTCAAAAACTCAAGCAATTTTTTGATACACTATTTCCCTCACACAAAACCATGCCAACTATCCCTAATCATTCCTTGCCTCTCCAAATGCATATAAGTCCTGTCTTTCAGAATCACTTCCAACAACTAACCCAAGGAACTGCTGCACTGATTTCCTGGGCAGTGATGGCTGATTGCCAAGAACAGCTCCCATCTCACCTTACATGAGGTATGACTTCAGCCATTTTTAACCCCTGCTGACTTCAGTTTTTTTAAAGGCTAATGCAGTATAAATTCCTTCTGCACTTTTCAACCTTCAATGAATGAGTGTAACAAATTATAGAATGTTTCTGCATGCCATAATCAGTTCCATTTCAGTCTTATTAATTACTGCCTCATTCAGATCAGTGGATGGTAGTTACTAACTACAAATCTATACTTGCAGCATAAGCTGTTAGAATGGACTAGATAAAATCAAAGCCTAAAAATACCGTGGAATATCCTGTAATTTGTTTCATTTCAAGAGGGTGGCACAGTGGCTCAGTGGTTAGCACTGCTGGCTCACAGTGCCAAGGACTCGGGTTCAATTCCAACCTCTGGCGACTGTCTGTGTGGAGTTTGCACATTCTCCCCGTGTCAGTTTCTGCTGGCTGCTCCAGTTTCCTCCCATAGTCCAAAGATGTACAGGCTAGGTGGATTGGCCATCGTAAATTGCCTGTAGTGTTCAAGGATGTGAAGGTTAGGTGCGTGGGAATGGGTCTGGGTGAGATGCTTTTTAGAGGGCCGATGTGGACTCGAATAGCCTGCTTCCACACTGTTGGGATTCTATGATTCTATGAAGAGAAGTGAATTAAAACAAAAATGAATATACCATCCCGTCTTTAAAGAATTCTCCTTGAAAAACACAATAAAACTGAAAAGCTATACACAGCGAGTATCATCTGCACAAAATTCTTTGCTTAATAATTTATTTTCTAGCTTTAGAGTTTCCTTTTGTATCTCTGTTTTAGCTATTTTCCTTGTTTCTAACAGTACACGCCGCACGTCAAGACACATCACATTTAATAATAGCTTTCTCTGGAAATAATGCCAACAGATAGATAGATATAATCATGATTTTTTTTCTTGTTTCATTTTCAGTTTCATGTGTTGTGACAGCCTTTCATTTCACAAGATAATACTCTGTGCCAAGGTGATCTAATCTATGTTAAACATTACCTGGCGTGGTTCAGGAGCCACATTCCGGCATGCCAGCCTCTGGAGTATTTAATGCCGAAGAAGACAGTGGGCTGAGAAAGTACGGGATTTGTTTGCCTCTGTTTTGTTGGCTCATCTTTTCATCCAGTTGAGCTTCTCGTTTCTTCTCACCTCCCCCAGTGTCCTTCCAGTCAGTCTCCAGATGTCACGGCTGTCACTGACTGTCTCCCAGTTGTCAGTGTCAGTGCCCGCAATTTCATTATCTCACTTGCAAATGGTGCTGCAATATTGTACGAGAGTAGTTAATACCTGTTGCTGTCTTCAGATCTATTAATTAGGAGTGAAGGGGGTCAAGGATGACCATAAAGAAGAGTAGAAGACAGAGGGACAGAAGAAGTGGGGAAAAAAAAGGGGATGGTTAGAGGATGTGCAAAAATAATCTCTGGGATAAAATTGCCTCAGTTGGGAGTGAATGGATTAGAGATGTACTGCAATATGGAGAAACTACCTCCCAGCTTGATGGCATCGGTGGAGGGGTACATGTCAAAAGAAGAATATAATCCAAACATTTTCCACTTAAGTATTATTAGCCAGGATGTTTTCTGTTTGCCAATAGTGAGTAATTTCCTGATTCAGCGTTGCAGTATAGGATTGTTGTTTGTCGTATTTAGCAGTGCTTCTATTTTTAAGTTTATGTGTTTGTTTTCAAATCCATCCACACATTACCTAGTGCTGTAATCTCTTCCTGCCCAACAACCCTCCAAGATCTTTGTGCACATCTAGTTCCAGCCTCTTACAAATGTTCAATTTGCTTTCTCCTACCTTTGACAGTGTTTTGACATTGTTTTTGTGCCTTTCAACTTCTTGCTGCTGTTCTTTGCCTGAGCTTTTGGCTAACAGTCCTAGGATCTTTCAACTTAGCTTTGTGTCAGATCTCATTTTCTAATTGTTGTTCTGAAGCTTCATGGATTAAAACATTAAAGGCACTATATCAATGCAAGGTTGTACTTGACCCTATTGGATATAACAATGGCATCAGAGAGGTAGACATTAACTATACCTGAAAAGGTAGAAAGCTTTTGGAAGGACTTGAACCCCAGAAATACAGGAAATAATATTAGACTCTGACCTCTGGGACTTTTAACTCAGCAAAAGCATAGACTTTGAGAAGATTTAATTGAGGCCTTTAAAGGAATGAAAGGGTTAGACTCAGTTCAGTTGGACATTCTATTCAAGCCTGATAGTTAAGGGAAGGAAAAAGGACATCAGTCTGAGTTATTTAAGGATAATGGCCCAAACCGTCTAATCTTGTAATACATCTGGTTCATACGAGATACCATCAAGTGATCCTTCCTTGAACATCTTCTAATGCAAATGATATCTAAGGAGACTAAAACATAGTACTCCAAATGTGATCCCTCAAATACCCTGTACAACCGAAACAAAATGTCTAGATTTGATATTGCAAAGTGAATGCAATTTAAAATATTTCATTTGTCTTTCTAATCACTTGCTGTACCTGTATAACAACATCTTATGATTTGTATAACAGGATACCCAAATCCCTCTGTACTGCAGCCAGTGAGAAGTGATTCATTTTGGAAGGTCAAATTTGAATGCAGAATGCAAGGTTAAAGTTGCCACCCAAGTTGATAGGGTTGTTAAGAAGGCGTGTGGTGTGTTGGCTTTCATTGGCAGGGGATTGAGTTTAAGAACCGCGAGGTTATGCTGCAGCTCTATAAAACCCTGGTTAGACCACACTTGGACTACTGTGTTCAGTTCTGGTTGCCTCATTATGGGAAGGATGTGGAACCTTTAGAGAAGGTGCAGAGGAGATTTACTGGGATTCTGCCTGGAATGGAGGGCAGATTTTATGAGGAAAGGTTGAGGGAGCGAGGGCTTTTCTTATAGGAGCGAAGAAGGATGAGAGGTGACTTGATAGAGGTGTACAAGATGATGAGAGCCCTAGATAGAGTGGGTAGCCAGAGACTTTTCCCCGGGGTGGAAATGACTGTCACGAGGGGGCATAATCTTAAGGTGATGACCGTGGACCATCAGGTCCTAGGCACGTGTCAGCCTTTTGTTCTAATAGTTTTCTCAGTACCTTTCCCTGGTGATTGTAATTGTTATAAGTTTCTCCCTCAATTTCACCATGAGTTACAAGTATTTTAGGATGTTATTTGGAACTTTTACAGTGAAGACAGCTCAGTATCTGTAGAGTACTTCTACCCTTTCCTTACTTCCCATGACTAATCCCTCAGCCTTGTTCTTTAGAGGACCAATGTTCACATTAGTTACTCTATACCTTTTTAAATATAAGTTGAAGTTCTCACTCAGAGATAGTAAGAACTGCCAGTGCTGGAGTCAGAGATAACACAGTGTGGAGCTGGAGGAACACAGCAGATCAGCAGCATCAGAGGAGCACGAAAGCTGACGTTTCGTGTCGGGACGCTTCTTCAGAAATGGGAAATTCTCACTTTTTTATATTTCTCGCTAGCTTTCTCTTTGACTTTAACTTTTCTTAAAGTCATCCTTTCTAAAGTGTTTATAAACCTATCACAAGCCATTGCAGAATTGTACACTTTTATTTTCAATTTGATTTATCCTTAACGCCTTTAGTTAGCATCCATCTCCTGAGTCTTTTTTTGTGGAATATATTTTTGCTGAGACTGATGAAATATTGCTTTAAGGTCTGTCACTGCACCTCTACTGTTCCACCCTATAATGTCCAAGTTTAATTTAGCCTTCAGGGATTCAACACCATTATAATACTAGCATCTACCAGGTAATGTAGAAAATTGCACAGGTCTCCTCTGTCCACAAGAAGTATGACCTATGCAGCCAGCTATGTACAATTGTATCATTCTGTTCTTGACTGTAAGTAAAATGATGGAAAGGGTCATTGGTCGTGCTATCAAGTGACACTTAATCAGCAACAAGTTGTTCATTGTTGCTCAGTGTTGCTTCCGTGGGGGCCACGCATCTCTTGACTTCATTATGGCCTTCAAAGTCAAAGACCTTACTTCCAGAGGTGAATTGAGCATCACTGGCCTTGACATGAAGGCAACATTTATCTGTGTATGGCATCAAGGAGCCCAAGCAAAGCTGGAATCAGGAAGAATCTAGAGTGAAAACTGACTGAAGGTTGGAGTTATGCCTAGCTAGCATAGACAAAAATGTTGTGGTTGTTGGAGGTCAATCATCTTAGTCCCAGTCATTGCAGGAGTTCCTCAGGATAATGTCCGCAGACCAACCATCCTAAGCTGCTTTATCATTTACTTTCCATTCTTTATAAGGACAGAAGAGGGGATATTCTTTAATTGCACAATGTTCAACAACATTCACCATTCCTCAGACATTCTGTGTAATTCCTTCACTATCTGTAAATGATCTTGTGTTTTGCCAGTAGGTGGCAAACATGAAATGATTCTTCCATTCAAGCCTTACCTTTTGTTGCTGGTTTAGAAAAACATGACTGCTGAGCTTGCAAACGGCCAACAGCCCAATAACTTTGTTCATCTGAAGCATACTGTTCAAGGGAAACCCATCGTTAAATTCACTGTGTATTACTGTGTTGTGTTGTTCCAAATTCGCCTTTCTATTTCCTGAAAAAGTTTGGTGATATTTAAGGCAACTGCTCTTATCTTTTACAGTTGTGAATGGAAATTAATTTTCCCATTCCACGTGGAAGTTGTACATTTTTGGTCATTTTTGAAATGGTCCAGCGTTATTACTCCTAAATATCGCTTCACCTTGTATCCATCACATCACTCTGCTGCTGGTCATGCTGCAGATTTGCCTTTACGCCCATGCCTGTGGAACCTCCAGAATGTTGCTGGCTGCTTTCAGATGTGGAAACACAGAGGTCATTTCTGTGGTTGCGATTTGTTTTTGGAGCCCCTGGTTAGCTTGCATTGCTCAGATATTGGATGTGGGGTGAGCAACATTTTCGATAATTTGTCTTCATCCTGCATGAGGCTATTAGATAAGCAACCAAAGAACATAAACCACAGACCTACAGAAAACAGACAGAGGAGTGGGACGAATGGAGCTGCTGTTGCAGAGAGTCCAAGTGGACTTGATGAGCTGAATAGCCTGTTATGTTTCTAGTACTGTAATACGCCGGCTTAACACCTCATAGAGTAATACAGCATGGAAATAGGTCCTTCAACCCAAACTGGTCCATGCTGACCATGGTGCCCACTTAGCTCGTTCCAATTGCCCGCATTTGGTCCATATCTCTCTAAACTCTTCTCATCCATGTACCTATCCAAATCTTTTTTTAAATGTTGCTATTGTACCTGCCTCAACCACTTTCTCCAGCAGTCCATTCCACATATGCCTGTGAAGAAGTTGCCCCTCAGGTCCTTCTTAAATCTTTCCCCTCTCACTTTAAACCTATACCCTCTAGTTTTCAATTCCCCGTCCCTGGGAAAAAGACGATATGCATTCATCCTTTCCATGCCCCGCATGATTTTATACACATCAGTAAGGTCACCCCTCATTCTCCTACGTTCCAAGGAATAAAGTCCTATCCTGGCCAACCTCTCCCTATAACTCAGGCCTACCAGTTCTGGCAACATCCTCGTAAATCTTCCAGTTTAACTATGTCTTTCCTATAACAGGGTGACCAAAACTGTACACAGTACTCCAAGTGCGACCTCAGCAGTAACTTATACAGCTGTAACATAATGTCCCAACTCCTACAACTCAATGCCTCCACTAATGAAGGCCAGCATGCTAAATGCCTTCTTCACCACCCTGTCCTCCTGTGATGCTGCTTTCAACGCACTGTGTACTTGTACTTCTAGGTTCCTCTGTTCCACAGCACTTCTCAGGAACATACCGTTTACTGTACAAGTCCTACCTTAGTTTGACTTCCTAAAATGCAATACCTCACATTTTTCTGTGTTGAATTGCTTTTGCCAATCTTCAGCCCACTTCCTGCCAGTCTGATCAAGATAGTGTCATAAAGTCATACAGCGCGGAAACCAACCTTTTGATCCAATCAGTCCATGCTGACCATAATCCCAAACTAAACTAGCCCCACCTGTTCCTGGCCCATATCCCTCCAAACATTTCTTATTTGTGTACTTGTCCAAATGTCTTTTAAACGTTGTAACTGTGCCCATATCCACCACTTCTTCCTCTGGGAGTTCATTCTACACATGGACAACTTCTGTAATTTTGGTAACCTTCTTTGCTACCAACAACACCTCCTACTTTGTATCATCCACAAACTTACTAATCATGCATTGTACATTCACATCCGGATCATTGTTATTTGTTATTTACATAAAAGATCCCAGCACTGACCTCTGTGGTACACCACTAGTCACAGGCTTCCAGTCTGAGAAACAACCTTCAACCATCACCCTCTGCTTCTTACCATTGAGCCAATTTTGAATCCAATTAGCTAGCTTTCCCTGGATCCCATGCGACCTGACTATCATGACTAGCTCACTGTGTGGGACCTTGTTCAAGGGCCTTAATAAAGTCCATATAGACAACATCCACTGCCCTACCCTCATCCATCCTCTTGGTTATCTCTTCGAAAAACTCTAAAAGATTTGTCTGACATGTCTTCCTGCGCATAAATCCATGCTGGCTATCCCTAATCAGACCTTGACTATCCAAATGTTGGTTGATCCTGTCCCTTAGATTCCTCTCCAATAACTTGCTTACCACTGATGTCAGGCTTCCTGGCCTGTAGTTCCCTGGCTTGTCTTTGCTACCTTTCTTAAACAATGGAGTAACATTAGCCACTTTCCAGTCTTCCAGAGCTTCACCAGTGGCTAAAAATGAAGCAAAAATCTCTGCAGGGCCTCTGCCCTTTCTTCCCTAGCCTCCCACACTGTCCCAGGATGGACTTAATCAGGCCCAGGGGATTTCCTTCCTGGTATATTTCTCATTTGTTTGCATCGTCACTACAAAACTTACTTCATCCTGCAATAATAGTCCATCTGGGCCAAACTGAAACATGATGCAACAGCTGATAAAGCCTGTGAAGAGCGTGCACTTTTCTCTCACAGCATGGCTTCCAGAGGCAGAGGTCATGCAGAAGCATGATGATCGAGGCGCATGTAGTGAGGGAACATGGGCTAGTGGTGAGATCCATTTCTGGACTTTTGTGCATCTCATTTTAATCACTTCACCATTGGGTGGCCATGTCTTTTGCTGCTTCAATTGTAAGCCCTGAAATCCTGTTCTAAAACCTAGCAACCCCTCTACCTTCCCGCTCTTTGAAGCTACTGAAAAACGCGCCTCTTTGTCCAAGCATTCAGTTATCTGTCCTAATACCTCCTTAAATAGCTCTGTCAGCTTTTGTTTGATAATGCTCCTGCAAAGTACTTTTGGCAGTTTTACTGCCCTGGAAATATAGCTGTTGAGCTTGTGTAGAAGGCTGAAATTAAAAGGTAGTAAAGACTATGTCCAGTACACTATTAGTTATAAAATGAATATGTAAATCATTTTAATAAAAAGACACTCCTTTCATATTTTCCATGATAATTTGTGCCAAGCAGCATCCTTTGTGTCAAAAGAAACAATAATTTCCACATGAGGGCAGCACACACGCAAGCTAAGTGGCTGTGATAAAAAAATCTTTTCAATGGCCTGATCCTTTTTAATTTTCAAATTCACTGATGTTGCTTGTTTGTTTCTAAAGATTGAACTTTATTTGGATAATAATTAGTCCATTGAAGTAAAAGTAGAGAAAAAAATTATCATGTATGTACAATGCTTACTTTTCAGCAGTGTCTCATTATTTCAACCTGTGTGTTATGTACCCCATGTCTTATCATAGAAGTTGCATTAATATGTTGGCTGCAGGGATTTCCAGCATAGTGACCTGTTTTGATCCTTGGTGCTGTATGTTGAACCTATTTAAGTACTGATTTACGTTCTAGTTTTGATGTTTTCTGGATTATCTCAAATGATCAAATAAGTTGATTACATGCAATCTGTTGAAAGTCAGTTTTACAATGTAGTGGTAATCACATATTTTCGGTGGTGTGACGTATTCTTAAAACATCTGTTTTGATAACAATCAAAATTTTGCAGAGAGTTGGATAAGCTAACTTATCTCAGGTGCTGAATTACTCAAATACCCAATGGTCCATTTTAGCAGTTGGCTCATAAGTTGGCAAGCTCACAAAGTAAATAGAGGCCAGCAATTCAACTCATTCAGAAAATCCCTACAGGCACTGCTCCATATAAGACATCCAGTTATTACTGAAATAATTCAATGGTGTTGTCTCAGCTACTCTGTTTGGAAATCTATTCTATACATTGATCATGTTCTATTTTTAAAAAATTCTCTCATGGGTTGCGGGCTTCGCTGGTTTGCCAGCATTTATTACGTGTGCCTAGTTGCCCCTGAGAAGGTGATGGTGAGCTTCCTTCTTGAATCGCTGCAGTCCACGTGCTGTTGGTGTACTGACAATTGCTATTAATAGAGGAATTCCAGGATTTTAAACCAGCAACAGTAAGAAATGGAGATATATTTCCAAGTCATGATGACAAGTGGCTTGGAGGAGAACTTGCAGGTGGTGGTATACCCATGTATCTATTGCCTTCTGCCTTCTAGATGGAAGTGGTGGTGGGTTTGGAAAGTGCTGTGTAAAGATCTTCAATATTGCTGTTTCTGATTGTTGGCGATGGAGGGTGTGGATGTGGTGCCAATCAAGCGGGCTGCTTTGTCCTGAATGGTGTCAAGCTTCTTGAGTGTTATTGGAGCTGCACTCATCCAGGCAAGTGGAGAGTATTCTTTCACACTTCTGACTTGTGCCTTGTAGATGGTAGACAGGCTTTGGGGAATCAGAAGGTGAGTTACTCACTGCAGCATTGCCAAAGTTGACCTTCTCTGGCAGCCACTATATTTATATGGTGAGTCCAGTTGAGTTTCTTGTCAAGGATAACCTTAGGTTATTGATAGTGGGGGTTCAGTAATACCAGTGAACGTCAAGGAGTGGTTGTTAGATTGTCTCTTATTGGAGATGGTCATTGCCTAGCACTTGCATTGGACAGGTTTTACATACCACTTGTCTGCCCAAAACAGAGTATTGTCCCAGTCTTACTGAACTTGAACATGGACTGCCTCAGTATCTGAGGAGCTGTGAGCTATTGAACATTGTGCAATCATCAGCAATTGTCCTCACTGCTGATCTTATGATGGAGGAAAGGTCATTGATGAAACATCTGAAGATGGTAGGGTCTAGAAAACTACCCTGAGAAGTTCCTGCAGAGATGTCCTGGAGCTGAGATGATGGACCTCCCAACAACCACAATCGTCTTTCTATGTGCCAGGTATGATCCCAACCAGCAGAGAGTTCACCCCTCATACCTATTGATTCTAGCTTACGGCTCTTTGATGCCACACTTGATCGAATGCAGCCTTGATGTCAAGGGTTGCCACACTGACCGCACCTCTGGATATCAGTTCTTTTGTCCATGTTTGAACCAAGGCTGTAATTAGATCAGAAGCTGAGTGGCCCTGGCAGAACCCAAACTGAGCGTCACTGAGCAGGTTATTGCTGAGCAGATGCTGCTCGAGAGCACTGTTGATGACACCTTCCATCACCTTTACTGATGATCACGAGTAGACTGATGGTCGGAAATTGGCTGAGTTGGATTTGCCTTATTTTTTGTGTACAGGGCATACCTGGGCAATTTTCCACATTGTAGGGTAATGTCAGTGTTGTAACTGCACTGGAAGAGCGAGGCTAGGGATGCAGTATGTTCTGGAGCACAAGTCTTCAGTACTATTGCTGGAATGTTGTCAGGGCCCATGGCCTTTGCAGTATTCAGTGTCTCCAGCTATTTCTTGATATCATGTGGAGTGAACGGAATTGACTGAAGACTGGCATCTATGACACTCGAGAACACTAGAGGAGGTTGAGATGGATTGTCCATTTGCCACGACTGGCTGAAGATTTCTACGAATGCTTCAGTCTTATCTTTTGCACTGATATGTTGGGCTCTCCCATCATTGTGGATGAGATATTTGTGGAGCCGCCTCCTCCATTGAGTTGCTTAATTGTCCACCACCACTCACGGCTGGATGTAGCAGGACTGCAGAGTTACATCTGATCCATTGGCTGTGGAATCCTTGGCTCTGTCTATCACTTGCTGCTTATGCTTTTTGGCGTGCAGGTATCCTCATTGATAGCTCCTGGCATGCCCTCCTGCACACTCCATTGAACCAGAGTTGGGCCCCTCACTTGATGGGAATTGAAGAGTGGGGCTTATGCTGAGCCACAGAGTTACAGATTGTGCTTTAGTACAATTCTGCTCTTGATGGCCCACAGCGCCTCATGATGCCCAGTCCTGTATTGCTAGATCTGTTTGAAATCCGCCCCATTTAGCATAGTGATGGTGCCACACAACACGATGGAGGTTATTCTCAATGTGTAGGTGGGACTTTGTCTCCAGTCAGGACTGTGTGGTGGTCACTCTTACTGATACTGCCATGGATGGATGCATCTACAGTCGGCAGCCTCGTGAAGTTGAATCAAATCTGTTTTTCCCTCTTGTTCGTACCCAGACCACCTGCTGCAGATCCAATCTAGCAGCTATGTCCTTTAGGACCCAATCAGCTCAATCAGTAGTACTGCTGCCGAGCCGTTCTAGATGGTGGACGTGTATACCCAGAGTCCATTTTGCCTGGATAGGAGTCACTGCCACCCTCAGTGCTTATGTCCAGGGGTTGTGATGGTGGTAATTAAGACATTACCTGTAAGGTATGATTCCGTGCGTCTGATATGTCAGGTTGTTACTTGCTCAGTGTGTGAGACTGCTCTCCCAATTTTGGCACTAACCCCCAGATATTAGTAAGGAGGACTTTGCAGAGTTGACAGGGCTGTTATTGCCATTGTCATTTCTGATGCTTAGATTGATGCCAAGTTATCTGTCAAGTTTCATTTCTTTGTTGAGACTTCGTAGCAATTAGTACAACTGAGTGGCTTACTAGCCTACTTCAGAGGACAGTTGAGAGTCAACCACATTCTGAAGGTCTGGAGTCACACGTAGGCCAGATCAGGTGAAGATGGCAGATTTCCTTCCCTGAAGGACATTAGTGAGTCAGATGAGTTTTTCGGACAATTGGCAATGGTCTTATGGTCGTTGGTAGGTTTTTAATTCCAGATATTGCACCATCTGCTATGGCGAGATTCAATCCTGGGACCGCAGACGTTAGCTGAGTTTCTGGATGAATAGTCAAACGATAATATCTTTAGGTCATCGCCTCCTCTTCTTTTATGAAGACATGCTTACTGATATTTGTCCTAAATTTCACTTTTACTAAGTTAAACTTGACTCTTTCTGACCTACACTCCAAACCTTGTTGAGATATTACAGTCAGACAAAGAGCAAGAATCAGATCTCCTTGTCTTAACTCCCTTGGTCAGCCACAACAAATGTTTTTATTTCCTTTCAGTACACAGCTACATCACATGCCATTTATAAACATTGTTAACTGGATTAAACTGAAAGAGCCAATTATGAGGTTTTGTTGACTGAAAGAAAGTTCTATTAGCATTAATCCCAAGGGAAAGTAATTGAAACATGATGTAAAACACACGTGCATACAAAGTGAGCTTGAAAAGGAGAATGGTGCAGACGTGGAGAATAGAGGTTGTATGGCTTAAAAGTTCAAATTCAGTGCAGTGTTAAATATTTAACCTGAGACCACGGGTTATTTGATTGTTGTCTGGTATAGCGTAAGACCATAAAACAAAAGAGTAGAAATAGGCTATTCACCCCATTGACCCTGCTCTGCCATTTGATCATGGCTAATATATTTCTCATATAACAAGCATGGGGCTGGATGAACACAGCAGGTCAAGCAGCATCATAGGAGCAGGAAAACTTGACGTTTCGGGCCTAGACCCTTCATCAGAAAAGCATTTCTGATGAAGGGTCTAGGCCCGAAACGTCAAGTTTTCCTGCTCCTATGATGCTGCTTGACCTGCTGTGTTCATCCAGCCCCATGCTTGTTATCTCGGATTCTCCAGCATCTGCAGTACCTTTTATCTGTAATATATTTCTCCTGTCTTCTTATTTTCATGTCTTCTTGTAACTCTCCATCCCCTTACTATCAAGAACCTATCCATCTCTGTTTGAAACACGCTCCGTGACATGGCCTCCACGGCCTTCAGCAGCAATGAGTTCCACAGATTGACCACCCTCTGGCTGAAGAAATTCCTCCTCATCTCATTTGCAAAGGGTAATCCCTTCACCCTGAGATTGTGCCCTCTGAGCCTCTCCTATTAGTGGAGCTACCTTCTGCATGCCCACTCTATCTAGGCCTCTCAATATTCTATAAGTTTTAATCGGATCCCCCCTCAATCTTCTCAACTCCATCAAGTATATACCCGGAGTCCTCAACTGCTTCTCATCTGACAAGCCCTTCATCGCTGGGGTCATTCTTGGGAATCTCCTTTGGACCCCTGCCAAGGCTAGCTCATCATTCGTTAGTTACAGGGCTGAACATTGCTCACAATAATCCAGATGTGGTCTGACCAGACCCATATGCAGCTTCAGTAGTACATTCTGCTCAAACAACAACAACAGTACATTTCTGCCCTTGTATTCTACCCCTTTCGAAATGAATGTTCACATTTCATTTGTCTTTGTAACTGCCAACTGACCCTTTGTGTTAATCTTAAAAGAATCCTGAACTAGGACTCCCAAGTTCCTTTGTGCTTCAGATTTCCAAAGCCTTTCCCCATTTAAAAAATAGCCTACGCCTCAATTCCTCCTACCAAGGTCCATAGCGTCAAACTTTCCCCCATTGTATTCCTTGTGCCACTTCTTTGCCCTCTCTCCTAGCCTAACCAAGTCCTTCTCCAGACTCCCTGCTTTCTCAACACTGCTTGTCCCTGCATCTATCTCTGTGTCATCTGCAAAATGAACAACAATGCCCTCAATTCATTCGTCCAGGTTGTTAATATTTAATGTGAATAGTTTGGTCCCAATACTGACCCTTGCAGAACTCCACTAGTCGCTGGCTGCCATCCTGAAAAAGATCTCTTTATTTCCACTATCTGCCTTCTGCCAGTCAGCAAATCCACTATCCGTGTTTGTGCCTTGCTCCTAACACCATGGATTCTTAAATTCTGTGTGGCACCTGGTCAAAGGCGTACTGGAAGTCAAAATAGATTGTATTAACGGGTTTTCCTTTGTCAAACTCGTTCATTACCACCTCAAAGAATTCTAACAGATTTGTTAAGCTTGACTTCCCCTTGGCGAAGGCGTGCTGACTGAGCTCTGTTTTACCATGCACTTCCTAGTACTCTACACCTTAGCAATGACAAAGTTTGCAGTTATCTTTTGTGTTCTCAATGAATGTTTGTTTTCCCAAATTGCTTTTTCACTGGGCACTGTGTTCTATGTGTTGACGGAGACTGGGGAGTCTTTCTGTCCTTGCTGTAACCTATTGATATTCTTTCTTTCCTCTCTGGGCTCAAAAGTAACTTGAAATAGTGTGTATTTATGAGTCTGGCTCCGTTGCCTTTCCAGTTCATTTTAATACTGTCATAGCTGAGGTCACTTTCTGGGATGATCTTTGCAATACTTCTTGCCATATAGCCCAGAATTCTCCAGCTCTTCCAATAACACAAAGGTCATGACACTTACTGTCAGCCTTCTAGCAGCTCTCTGAATTTTTTATAGATTTCAGTGATCTAAACTAGACTAAGTACTTCTGGTACAGTTCGCTCAGACAATAGGCCTGATCATAATTTGTGCATGCCATAGCCTAGCACCCTACAGAGCGGCAATCGACAAAAAAAATTAGAGTTGTACATGTTAAATGTTGAGTTTACAAAGTCTATGGTGTTAGGAGTTTTAACAAATGTTCAGTGACCTGCATTAAATTGTATGTGTTGCTGTGCTACCCTGGACATATTTTCCCCAATTCATGTTTGGTCTCAACTGGTCCTAACTACGACGTTTTAAATCAGAGATGCGAACTCTGTCCCAAGACATTGATGACCTTTTCAGAAGTCATTGGATATGGTGCCTCATAAGAAGGCTTTTGGAAACATTCAAACACATGTAACTGTGGTACATACGAATATGGTACACACAGTACCAAAATGCTTGAATATTTCTAACAGGCCTTCGAGTAAGGTACCATATATTGCGATCTAAGCTGGCACTGTGGTAGTGTGGTGGGAGTGCTTCCTGTTGAAGGATTATCTTTTGGGTGAAATATTAAACTGAGTCATTGTCAATCTGTTCAGTAAGTGTAATGGATCCCAAAGCATTATTCAAAGAGGAACAGAAGAATTTTCCTATTGTTTTGACCCATATCCATTCCATGGCTACTCTTTATCCCTCAACCATTACTATTCAAAACACAGATTATATTGACATTGATTTTGTTTGTTTTCATAATTTGCTACTGTGTACAAGTTAGCTGCTGCATTTGCTTACAAAGTTACAGTATTATTCAAAGTAATTCATCGTCTGGAAAGTGTTTGGAATGTCCTGAGTGTGATTTATTTTGTTTTATTTGCTTCCCTGTTTATTTTTCCTCTAGCTTATCTACTTTTCATTCCTCCTTTTGTATCTATCTTTGTCTATTGCATTTTCATTATTGCAGAATGATTTCCTCCAAATCTCAATTAACTTTGCCAAAAGTGACTTGCTTTGAACAGATTCACGTTGATATTAGAAAAAGTTTAGCCTGAATGACAGATTGTTAGACTTTGTCATTAATTGACATTGGAAAACGCAGAGTTTGCAACTTTAAAGTAATTGGCGGAATAATTAAAGGCAACACAAAGATAAAGCGTTTTTACCAATTATCATAGAATACCTACAGTGTGGAAACGGGCCATTCGGCACAACAAGTCCACACCGCCCCTCTGAAGACCATCCCACCCAGACCCATTCTTCTACCTGGGCACTATGGGCAATTTAGTATGGCCAATCCACCCACCCTGCACATCTTTGGACTGTGAGAGGAAACTGGAGCACCCAGTGGAAACCCACACAGACACGGGGAGAATGTATAAACGCCACACAGACAGTCACCCGAGGCTGGAATCGGCCTGGGTTCCTGGTGCTGTGAAGCAGCAATGCTAACCACTGAGCCACCATGCCATGTGGTTAGAGTTTGGAATGCACTTCGTGAGAGTGTGGTAATGGTTGGTCCAGTTGTGGTTCCGAAAAGGGAATTGAGTGAACCCTTGAATTAAAAAAAATCTTGCATGTCAATGGAAAAGAATGGAGAATTGTGACTAAGATGGTTTTGAAGGTAGCTGGTGCAAGGTCATTGGGCCAGGCAGCTGCCACTCATGATGCAACTGTGCTATTATCCAATGGATCTAACATCAGAAAGATCACGTATTAGAATTAGAATGAAGTTTATTGTCATATGTATAGTAGCCCATTTGTGAATTTGAGTGTTGAGATTTCAGAAATTTTAAACAAATTGTAAAATTAAAAGTCTGAACTCTTGAAGAAGTCGGGAAGAACACCTAATTGCTAATTGCAGTCTGCCTTTATTTACTTTCAGGAAAATGAAAATGATGTGTTGGAGGGAAGAAAAACAGGCTATATTCAGATCAGGATAATTCTGTCCTATAAGCTTATTGACTAAGGTTGCTAATACATTAATTTCCCAGTAATATTAATATTGTAGTTCAAGATTGTTTTATATTGCAGCTTAAGGAATGTTATATTTCTTTATATGTGCCTTTTAATTTAGCAAAAATAACAACAGCACTTTAAGAGACGGACATCGAAATTTTATTTTAGCAGATCCTGTATTGCAAATTTTGTGGCTGTTGTTACTGCCTCACATTTTTGAATTTTGAAAAATATGTGCTATGCCTAAAATGCAAAGTCAATTTCCTATCCAAAGAGATCTATGCTTCAGTAAAAACATGTCCTTAACTTTTTTCCCCTCTTCTGATCATAGAGATTTCCTTCCTCGAGGATCAGGCATTGTTACTCGACGACCTCTGGTTTTGCAGCTGGTTAATTGCAACACAGGTACTGTATTCTACTGAATGTGACTGATATATGTGTGGAGTTCATGATTATTGACCAAAAAATAAATCCTGGTCTGTGTGAACCGGATTTCAAAAGAGGAGTTTGACTGCTGTTGCGTTGATCAAGGCGAAGAACTTTGGATTGATATGTTTTGACTTTTCAAGTTATTCTCCTGGGTAAGTTTAGCTTCTTTGTCATGAAGATGTTCACTGGCTCTGATGTCTAGACACATTTCTGGATTGTAGCCCAGGGAATACGAAGAAAACCTTGTTCAACGACTGAATCTGCCATACCCTTCTACCAGAAATTATTTTCATCTTCAAAAAGATCACAACCTTAGATTGAATTTTACACTTTAATCAGTAGGGGAATTTACTTAAAAATGATAAACATATGATTGCGTAACAGATATATACATAGTATTTTGTGGTTGCTATTAAACCAACTAGTAATAGTCAGTAAGCTATTCCTCTGCAGTTAACTTTTACATTTGTAGTATTAATTTATTTTTGTCTTTCCAATAATGAGACCTCATTTATTGACCTTATCTCAGAAGATTTTGACTAGTTTGCTTTATCACTTTTCTTGAATAGCTTCTGTTGCTCAAATGCCACTGACCACACTTGCTTTCTGCTTGTGAATAACTGCCAGCTACAGTTCTACACATAGCAGAAAGCAAGTTAAAGAGCATTTCAGTGTTTGTTTGTTTATTGCTTGGCTCCTCATTGTCCACACTTGGGAGACAGATGACTTACCATTTGTGTTGATTGAAGCTGGGGGCATAATTTTAACTGAAATGGATTTTATGTCTTGTGACTGACTTAAAAATCAGATTGAAAGTTATGCTTAGACAAATATGTTTTGCTATTGCCACTGCTTTTTTCTTGTGCTTTTGGTGGATGTTATGGCTTTTGTGCTGCAACTAGAAGAGGAACGCTGGGGTCTTCAAGCCATAGATTATCCTTCATATATAAAGTAGCCAAATCAAATGATTGGAATGCCTTTTCACATATAGCCATGATAGGGTCATGTCATGGTCTCCCTTTGATGTAGGGACTATCTTTTTATTCTTCAGCACTTGCGATTGTAGACTGAAATTGGAAAAGAGCTGTTTTAAAAAGTAAGATTATTGAAGGATTGTTGCACTTTTTAAAGGCAAGTGACCTGATACTCATTGTAAGTGCTGTTTGCAAAGCTGCTTGATCATGTAGTTGTGGAACCCTAGTTTGCAGACGGGCTGAAGCCAAGCGGTGTGTATAAATAGTGTTTCAGCTGGCAACATGTAGCTGATTGGTCTGTGGACTAGAGACCATTTGTCAATGACACACACCTTCTGCCTGCTACAATGATGTGATTAGGTCCCAGGAGCTGAAGAGCTAAAGATTGTGGATGAGATATGAAGAAGCGATCAGATTTCTGCAAGGGTAGGAACTGTTTCCTAAAGTAAAAGGTGTCTCAAACCTGAAGAAGCAGTCTTTGAACTGAGTGGTGTGTTAGGCCTTTAAGGGCAGTTAAGAATCAGCCATGATGTGGGTGTGGAGTCACATGTAAACCACAACATTAGTGAACTGTATGGGTTTTTACGACATTCTGTGCCACTTTATTGAGATTAACTATTTTAAAATATACATTCCAGCTTTATTAATTGAATTTAAATTCCACTAGCTACTGTGGTAGCATTTGAACTCTTACCCCCAGAGCTTTAACCAGGGCCTCTATATTACTAATCCGGTTACATTACCACTACACCACTGTCTCTCCTTTTCTGTTACAATTCTGATGTCGGCATAACAACTGGTTTCACACACAAGTAGCAGTTCACAAATGGTTCATGTCAGCAGACTATTTGACTCAACATAATCGAGTCCAATCCAATTGAGTTCATTCGCAAATATTCACTGGTCAACCCTATCTAATTGCTTTCCTCAGATATAATCCTTTAACTACAGCAACAACAAAATCATCAGGTTCCTGGAAGTACTGATCATATCCTAAGACCTGCCTCTGCAGTACTGTTCCCAAATTCCCTTTGTTTTAAGAAGTTAACTGACATAACATTAACTGATTTTGCTTATATTAACTCTCACTTAAGAATTGATCATTTTCAATCTTTTTTGTTTAAATATGTTTTTATAATTAAAATATTTGGATTGTTCTATTATTTACTTCAAAAGCAATTCAAATGGTAATTTATAGCTATAAAATTTAAGTGCTCCCAAATTGTCTTTAGTTTTACCTCTTCTTCCTATTTTTCTATGTTCTAGAATATGCTGAATTCCTACATTGTAAAGGGAGGAAGTTTATTGATTTTGAAGAAGTACGTCATGAAATTGAAGTAGAAACGGACAGGATAACAGGAACGAACAAAGGAATTTCATCAATACCCATCAACCTGAGAATTTACTCGCCAAATGGTGTGTAAGAACAAGATGAGAAAGGACTTTACTTCTGTGTATTTTCTGAAGGATGTACACTGATTCTGCATAACACTTATGTAAAAAAAAATGCCAATCAAGACAGAAGTTTTGCCATTTGCAGTAGAAGTACTTCACGAAAGTAGCTAAAGTGGCAAAATTAATTTGTTCTGGTTTCTAAAAAACACAGGCTGTGTTAAAATCTCGGGCAATTGGAAGCAGATGTTGTGTCTGTATCTGGATTGTGCCTCAAATGGTTTAAGGCGAGCTAGTGTTTCTTGCATCACCCAAAGGGATGAACCTTAAAAATCAGCTGAACTGCTAACTGATGAAAATTGGTCAACCTGGAGAACCACTCAGTTGAGTATTGTATACAACTGGGTATTGGAAACTGGAGGGAAAAAAACCAAAATCTTGAATTGACAAACCCTGAAGAAACACTAGAGATGCAGGTGGCACTAATAATACTGAATAGATATGCATTTCGTTCGCAATACTTTCTAACTGCATGTTCAATGTTTACCTTGAGGGAAACCATATAGACCAATGACACAGATTTGTGAGCAAACAATTATGGTGCTTGTGAGCAGGTCTAACATCACTGACTTGGAACTGCAATTGCTGACTTTATTATTGATAATTCAATATTGAACATTTTGTGGAGTGCAGTTGTTCAAATAATGATGTGTTAGCACAATTGCTCTTCTCTGAGTACAGGTTGGACTTAGGTATATCCTGTTGAAAACTTTAAATTTGAAGTCAACACAATAATAGGGAGTATAAATGAAGAAAACTCTTCAATGATGCAGACATTGAGCAAGTAGATATCACACAAAATAAATTGCGAAGAAGTTTAAAGTGATTCAAATTGATAAGTATTGAGTACAAATGTACATTAAATGGTAAAATTTCAAAACTAATGACAAAACAGGGCAATTTGGTAGCTCAGCCGTACAAATCTTTTAAAGCTGTGAAAAAGCAAATACAATCTAAGCTTTTATAAATTAGAGGCATAATATTAAAATATATAGATAATGTTGAAACAATAACAATTACTGAATACATTTAGAATGTTCTATCTGGCTTTGTCCACTCTAATAAATATGCCAAGTCTAAGGCCTGGGTGCAGATTAGATTTGCGATGATGCTAGGCGTGAGAGGTTTTGTTTATGAGCAAAACTGTGACTCTTTTCATCAGAGCAAAGGAGTTTTATGAGCGCTAATAGAAGTATTGAGAATTGTGAAAGGTTTTGATAAGGTACACAGAGGCCAAGCTGTTCCTGCTGGTTAATGTGCCATGGATACCAGACATTGATTTACGATCATCCAGAAGAAAGTGGAAACGTTAAGACACTCGGTCTTGTGTAAAGGGTTGTTAGGGCGATTCATATCCCATCAGAAACACTGATGGGAAGAAAAATCTATAACATTTATGAAGAGAATTTAATAAAGCTTATGAGGGATGGCAGGTAAATTGAGTTAAGAGAATTAAATGTTTCAGAGAGTGACATATTTTTGGAGCAACAAATGATTCTTTCGTGCTTATAGAACACTCACCAATTCTTGTTTCTGTTTGCATTTAAACATCTATTTCCATAGTAAGTGAGGTTTCTTTTATGAACTGAAACTTCACTCGTGATCAAAAGTGAGGCAGTGTACCTAGATATAACAGTTACTTCCAATGAAATGTTTAATGGAAAATACTTAGGATATCCACCAACGTCTCCTGTCATTTTACCGAAGATGAAAAATAATATCACACTGTACCAGCGTATACTGACAGAAATTACTTGACCAAAGTAACTGAGAAATAACACAAGGAAGAAAAAAATACAAAAAAATGCTAAATTATGTAATGTTTAAAAGCAACATGCTTAAAATCAGCAGGACTAGAATTGATCTGCAAAGAGTTAATATACAGTTGTAGACATTTTTCCATTTTCTGGCCAGCAAGACTGTTTAGACAAATTGAGATATAAGCATTAATCTTGGGAGCTAAGTTTGTAATGCTTGAATTTGCAGCTTCTTAAATAAATTTCTTCTCAAACTTGGGTTTTACAGATTACTGAAGAAAAATTGATTTTCACAGTGGCTAAGTAATCAGAGTATGCAGTCACCAAGTCACTGTCTGACTCCTCAACTATAAATGTTCTAAAAACCTTTCCACTGATCAAAATAACTTTACTGTAATTCATTTCTGATCACATGCTTTTGCCATTTTCATGTGGAAAGTCTATGATCACCTGTTTGAAATATAGTGTAGGAGGAAAGTTTCTGGTTTAATTTAAAAATGAATTTTAAATTTAATTAATCCCTGTCATATCTAACCATCATGGATAATAATTTACTTTTACAAAAATGTTAACTTTGAGGTTGAATAAATGCTGCAAGAAGAATTGGAAAACTTCCTTCCTACCTTCCAAAAATTGCAGTTGTGTCCCCCTCAAACAACAGAATTGAGCTAATCACCATAAATCAGGAATCTAGGCAGATTGAGCCCCTGAAATGGGTACCTGAGTTTGCTCCCTTGAGGACAGCCTCAACCGTGATCTTGGGTTCATGTCACGCTACATGTAACCCCACCATAGTGTTTTATATTTGTAAAATCTTTCTTATGTCAAGTTTAAATACCATCACCTTAACAACTTGTTATGATCTCTCTACATTAATTAGTTTGTACAGTTTTGGATTACTTATTACTTTGGTTAAACCCTCAGCATGTGATTCTTATACCTATCATGTTACTCCAGTCATTTAGTTTGTCTCCAGCACCACATTATTTTAAGTTTTCTTGTAATTATCTGTCTACCTCATTCAATCGGATTATAGGTCGTCCCTTCGCTTGTTATTCAGCTATTGACATTTTAGTCATACCATCGGACACTTTTGATCACCTGCAGAGAATTATTATTCGCCGTTCCACTCACACCACTTGTATGATCTTTTGATCTCTCTGCCTATAAATTCTGTGTCTGTGCTTCTCTCTCACTTCACCTGACAAAGGAGCTACGCTCCAAATAACCTGGTGTTGTGTGACTTCTGACTTTGTCCACCTCAGTCCAACACCGGTACCTCCACTTCAAATTGCTGTTAGCCCTGAGGGTTCTAATGCACACATATTGATGTTGGTTCACGCAACCAATGGGAGAATAGTATTCTTGAAAACATTCTGTTCTACTTCCCTCTTCGTGTCCACTAAATGGCAAAGGAAATTTTCAGAATGTTATAGGGGTACACGAAGGACAAAAATGTACCGAGGGATTACGTGGGTGGATTTTCTGCTGATGGTGCTCCAGCTGTGGCAGCTTTTATTTGAGTCCTGTGTCCCTTGGTAGATAGAATTACTCCATCCATTGTTAAGACTCACTGCATTATTCACAGGAAACTACCAGCAACTAAAGAACTGAGTACAGGCTAGGTACAATAGTGCGCCAGTAACTTCAGTTGTGAACTGCACTCAATCTCACCTATTTTATGCACATGCATTTGCAAATCTGTTTAAAAGTATGGGATCTGATGACGTTCTATTTCACACTGCGGTCTGCTGGTTATCAAGAGCAAGAGTATTGCAAAGATACTTTGAATTGAGGACTAAGCTGCTTCCACTTGCAGAGAACTCATGGATTTTCTCTGAAAACTAGATTTGGTTTGATTTATTGTTACCACATGTACTGAGATACAGTGAGAAGTGTTGTTTTGCATGCTCTGTAGGCAGATCATACCATGCAAAGTGCGTCAGGGCAGCAGAACAGAGTGTGGAATACAGTGCTACAGATGTAGAGAAGGTGTAGAGAGAGAGGGGGGTCAGCATTAATATTTGAGATGTCCGTTCAAAAGTCTGATAACAGTGGGCAAGAAGCTGTCCTGAATCTGTTCATATGTGTATTCAGACTTTTATATCTTCTGCCGATGTCTTAGATGTATGTGAACCAAAGTAAATGAACTGAATACAAAGACACAAGGGAAAAAAACAAATGTTTCTCAAATGGATGATCAAAACGCAGCAATGTGAGGAAACATTTGGCAGAGCAATATGTTAAATTTGAACTACAGTTTTAGTTTGTCCTGTGTTTTTATCAAATGAAATTGAACAGTATGATGACTGACCACGTGAGCTGCCTGGAAATGCACTTTGCATCCTTTTTCTCCCTGATTTGGATGAGAAAAGGTTCAAGTGGGTCCAAACCCTTTTCAGAGCCAGTCTGAAGATTTGGAATTGTTCACAGTTGAAATTGAGCAGGTTATTGAAATTTCATGCAATTGATTTTTTACAAAATACAATTTCCAAAATTCTGGGTCAGTCTAACTGTCCTGATAATTGCACCTCACATATGGGAAGTAGTGGTTCCTTTTGCCAGCATGTATTTGTATGAAACTGGATTTAGCACAGTTGTCTGAATCAAATCTCAATATTAATCAACCCTGGATATCACATCAGAGATTAGAAATGTGGTATCAACTACACTGCCAAAGTTTTAAGAAACTGTTACAAGATTCAATGTCTCATTAGACTCAGTGAGTTCACAAAATTGTTTTAAAATTTAGATTTTTCATATATGTGTGATGTATGTTTATCTTCAAAGTACAAACTTTCATAAATACTGAATATTACTGTGCTGCTGCTTTGTTTTTATTGGCATCTCTAGTTGTGCCATTTTCATGTATTAAAATGAAGTTAGATGAGAAAATAATTTGGGAAGCATGTCCCAGTTCCTCATCAGAGATTGAAAGTAGAATTGCATAAGCTGTTGCCATGAAGATTGACATTAGGGTACTGCGCATGAGGAGAGTAAAGTCTCAAGATGTTGAAGTGGCCTCCCAAATTTTGGAAATCGCCCCCGAAAGTAATGAAAGCGCACGTTTGGAAGAATTCCTATCGGCAGTGAAGCAGCTGCGCTATTTCAGAATTTAAAGAATTTGCAGTCTGTCAGTTTCATAAATCCACCATTGCCCACTGTGTTCTTGCCATTTGACCTAGGTGAATTTCACACAGCCCAGGAAACCTTGTTAAAGGCAGAATGCTAGGTTAAATTTCAACTTAATTACTTCTTAATATACTCAATACTGGTTAAAAATGAAGCAAACGGGATTATGTTGGGTTTCTGATATGCCAGCATTTTTACTGATGCACGCTTTTGCCGCAGCAGCTTGATTTGATAATCCTCAACTCAATTTCCAGCCTCATTCTCCATACTGTTGATTCCCTTATTGATTAAATAAAAAAGAAAGTTATTTAGATGTTGGAAATAAAACCAGGAAGTGGTACGAATGCTAGAACGAAACTTGGAATGTTGACCTCCAGCTTGCAGATGATGAAAGCCAACCCAATGACTCTTCTTCCAAAGTTTTCTTGAATCATGATCTCACTAACAAACAACGAACAATCATTTTTCAGTCTCTCTGACCTCTATGTCTTTGGAAATCTTTCCTGCATGACCTCCAACCTTATAGACCCAACCCTAAATAATCCACTTTTACCTTCTTCCTAAGATCCATCTGTAGGACTGCTCTGATATACCCATTGTTTAAGTCTGTTCCTGCTCTGCAGAACTGATTTCTTCCTAACTTGAATCTGTTTCTTATCCCCTTTTCCAGTTTCTTCCAAATTGCATCTGTGACTCATCCATCTCTTTTGTAGTTTTCAGTTCCCAGGCCCTAACAGCTTCCACTGAAAACTGGGCATCTGATCTGTCTACATCGCCATCTCCCACCAGGGTGGTCTTGGGGATCTCCATGTCTTTCTTAAACTGAAGGCCCAACCAGTCTATACCATTACCCTATACTCTTTGCCCTGCTGAACTTGTTTTCATGGTGAACAGTTTTTTTTCTTCAACTCCATTCTCTTCTTCCAAGTAAAAGACATTGCTTTGGAAATCTGTGTGGGTTTAGCTATCCCTGCTTTGGCTTTCTGTGGGATTGTGGAACATTCTGGTTCTGGTTGGATTCAAGTCCCCTCATGCATCTTCTTTTCTCGTACAATGACTATATTAGTATTATTTCTTGCTCTTATTCTGAATAGAAAATGTAATCAACATTGCTACCAATTTCTACTCATTTCTCGCCAGTTGCAGTTAATAGTCATCAACTTGCAATGTTTATTGTTTCTGTCTCCACATTATTTTGGCTTAAATACTTGGAAGAATGTGATTCGCAAATAACTAATGCATAGAAACATACGATGGGTACAGGTCTTCTAAGAGACAAGTGAAATTAACAGAATATTATTCTGAAATGGCAGGAATTCTGAATAATCACAAAGATGAGGAGAAAAGGAAACTATAAAGAGGAAAAGAGGCTAACAATGGGTATGAGAGATAAAAGGTACTGCAGATGCTGGAGAATCCGAGATAGCAAGCAAGATTTCTGATGAAGGGTTTAGGCCCGAAACGTCAAGTTTTCCTGCTCCTATGATGCTGCTTGACCTGCTGTGTTCATCCAGCCCCATGCTTGCTATCTAACAATGGGTATGGATAGGTTTAGAGATATCGCCTTTTAAAGGCCAGGATATGGAAAATGAGGTTTAATGTGGGAAAATATGAAATTGTCCATTTTGGTAGGGTGAATTTAAAAAGTACCTAAATGGTGAGAGATTGCACATAGAGTCATACAACATTGAAACAGACCCTTCAGTCTAACTAGTCCATATCGACCATGTTCCCAAACTAAACTAGTCCCACCTGTCTATGTTTGGCCACATCCCTCCAAACATTTCTCATTTGTGTGCTTATCTAAATGGCTTTTAAATGTTGTAACTATACATGCATCTACCACTTCCTCTGGAAGTTCATTCCACACACTAACTGCTCTCTGTGTTTAAAAAAAAGTTGCCTCCCATGTCCATTTTAAATCTTCCTCCTCTCACCTTAAAAATATGCCACCTAGTTTTGAACTCCCTGACCTGGGGTAAAGACATTTGCTATTCACCTTACTTAAGCCCCTCATGATTCTATAAGGTCACCCCTTAACCTCCTAATCTCCATTTTAAAAAAAGTCTCAGCAGATCAGCCTAACTCAAACCCTCCATTCTCAGCAACAACCTGGTAAATCTTTTCTGAATCTTCTCCAATTTAATAATATCCTTCCTATAACAGGGCAAGCAGAACTGTACACAGTACCAATGTCCTGTACAACCTCAACATGATATCCCACTCGTATACTCAAAGGTCTGAGAAATGAAAGCAAGCGTGCTAAATGCCTTCTTAACCACCCTGTCTACTTGAGATGCAACTTTGCATTGCAAGAATTATGTTCTTGAACCGCTAGGTCTTGATGTTTTACAACGTTGCCCAGGGTGCTACCATTAATTGTATGAGTCCTATCCTTGTTTGTTTTACAAAAATGCAATACTTCACATTTGTCCAAATTAAACTGCATCTGCCACTCTTAGAAGTTCTGGGTGCCCGACTGCATGAATAACAAAAGGTTAGTATGCAGATACAGCACATAATTAGAAAAGCTAATGGAGAGCCATTTGGTAGCATATTACTTCAGAAAAGACAAGTTTAGCCAGAACAATTGCCAAGAATTCGCAAGAAATAGTATTTTCAAAGTCAAAGGAAAGAAGCATTTTATTATTTGTTTGGATTCAGATTGCTAGAGACATTGCCGTGGAGAATGCACAATTTATCTGATGACTGACAGCTACCAAAAGTCTTGTTAGAATCTGCCAGGATGACTCTAGTCAGAATATTTCCTGAGAAATGACTCAGAATATGGCTGTCACCCTGTTCTGTTGAGTTGAAGCAATATGCTCTTTTTATCTGAAAAGATTATGGCCCACTATTAATATATGTAGCTTCTAGTCTACACGGTTGGGCAACACTGAGCCCAACTGACAATCACCAATTCATTGTCAGTGTAATCCTTAGCACACTTGGGATTGTTTGGCAGATATTATCCAATTACATAATTCTATCCAAAGTTGGATGCAATGTTTTGAGCTTTTCAAGAATGGGCTGGTTGGGTACAGTCAGCAGTTTACAAATGGCGAAAGGGAGATACTATTTAATATGATCTACTAATATTTAGCACATGGTCTTTGTATTGCATTGGCACTGAAATTCATATACCACATTACTTGTGTGTTAGATTTGATGATTTTTTTCACTTGATGGCAACCTCCTGTTTGTGGCGAACACCACCTATGTTGCTACAACATAGTTGCCTTGTGAGACTGATAACTTCTCTGTTGCTCAAATGTTTTGGATACCTTGGAACCTTTCAGGGTAATTTGAGGTAGACTGGCCACTTTTCAGGACCAAAAGTGACAGTGTTAAGGCTGTTCATGAGTTTGCATGATATACAGTGAGAAATGATCTATTCAGATTAGTCATTATCCTGGAGAATGACTTTGATACACCTTGTTTTAGTATTGAGCTCAGAATGTTATTGTATAATAGAAAGGGAATTGAACATAAAGTAGGGATGTTATGGAGGTTACCACATCTAGTGTACTGTATTTAAGGCATCATGTAAATGTGATGGAAGCTGTTAGAAGAGATTTACCAGACTAAACTCTGGAATGGGCATGTTGCCTAATGAGGAAAGGTTGGACAGGCTAAGCTTGTATTCCTTGGAGTTTAAGAGTAAGAGGTGACTTGTTGGTAACAGAGAAGAACCCTGAGAGGTCTTGACAAAGTTCATGTGGAAAGAATGCTTCCTCACCTGGGGGATTCTAGAACTAAGGGCCACAGTTCAAAACTAAGGTGTCACCCATTTAAGATAGAGACGAGGAAAAATTCTTTTCTCTCAGGGCCGTGAATCTTTGAAACTCTCCTCTTGAAGAGGCTGTGGAATCTGAATCTTTTCAAGGCTCAGATTAGATAGATTCTTGAAGAGCAAGGATTGATAGGTTATTAGATTAGGCAGGAATGGCATTGTAATTAGATCAACTACAATCTTATTGAATAGCAGAGCAGACTAGAGTGTCAGATTTTCCTAATGCTGTGCCTGCTTCATACGTGTCCTTTAGGGCTGGATTTTTCCATTCTCACCCTGGGAAAACATGCATTGAGCAACCAAAAATGGAGGCATGGAGACTATGAATTGAAACTTCCCAGCTGATTCCTGCCAGTTGCAATTTCATACAAGAAGTGTGTCAGGTTGCTACTCAATTGAAGGGCACTCGAAGGGGCATTGAGTTCAGCCTTTAAGTGTCTGCCTCCATTTTGAATTTTCTAAATTTGAGATTTTTAGTGAGTTAGATTGGTTCTTGAAACCTGTGAGAATGTTTTCTGGTACAATCAATTCATGAATCATGAGGAAGGTGTGGGGTCAGGAATCTTTTAAAGGTGCTTTTAAAAAGTGTTGCTAACTTCAAATATCATAACTAGATGCTGTATAATTACGGTATTATGTCTTTGTTACAATAATAGATAAAGGGTTCTGTCTTCAAAAAGTAAGTGACAGTTACATTGACTGGCATTTGATGAATTAGAGTATTTTTAAGTGGATAATGGATCCTTGTGCATGCAACAGAGAATCAGATATTAATATGCCATCTGGATACTGTACTTTGATTTTTATATGAATTTAATGTTCAGACATCCGAACCTTTAAACTAGCCATCTCTTCTGTCAACTTCAAAAACTGAATGTTTTCATTTCTGTGGGTTTTGTTGACACAGCTGTGTAATGAAAACTTATTCTGAATGCTTGACTATATTTCAGACTCTTAGATTTTTATCAGCTGGGGTTATTAGCCCACTCAAGGGGAGTGTGAACTTTGATTTATAGTTTTAAGAATATATAATGCAGTTTGTGTTTCTTTGAAGTATTTTTGAATTGTTATTTGTTTATCTTGAAAGATTTATGAGCACTTAAGTTGGAGTACCTTTTCTCAAAGTATTTGAACTGCTTTGTGTTCGACAGTTTTATGAGCACCAAAGAGGGGCAAATTTCTTAAGTGGCATTTGAAAGGCAGTTGGTTATTTTGATGTTTCGTGTGTATTTCAAAGATTTCCCAGTGTTATTATGAGACTTGTGAGTTCTGTCCATAAATGATACTCGATGAGTGATTCTGGAGAGAGAATGGAAGATATGAAGCGGCATTGAGGGAACAGGATAAATGGCAATGGTATGCGGGTAACGATGATTAACACCCATTTTCAGAAGTAGGTTAATGTCACAGTGAATAGAGGCAGGCCTTCTAACTTGTCTCAGAGATAATAGGAACTGCAGATGCTGGAGAATCCGAGGTAACAAGGTGTAGAGCTGGATGAACACAGCAGGCCAAGCAGCATCATAGGAGCACGAAGGGTGACGTTTCGGGCCTAGACCCTTTCCGAAACATCAGCCTTCCTGCTTCTATGATGCTGCTTGGCCTGCTGTGTTCATCCAGCTCTACACCTTGTTGTCTCTTATTTCTAACTTGCCTACCTTGTCATCACCATTTATATCTCTGCCTATTTTGGAAGGCGGAGGCCTGACTTCAACCAATTCTCATTCTCCGGCGTGATATTCACGTGTCTTTATGTTTATTCAAAAGGCAGGAATTAATAGTCAAGACCCAACCCGTGATTTGCAATGTAAAGGGAAAATCCTCACCCTTTACCTTAGTGTTTATTGAAAAGCTATCAAACAGAAAATTTCATGTGCCTCTAAAGTCAAGATGGATTTTTAATAGTTAAGCAGAACAGAGCAAGATATGAAAGGCTAGCCAAATTTAAGGAAGACAAAAATTTAGACAGATTGCATCTTCAGGGACTGAGAAAGATCAGAAGCTAATGTGGAGGTAGAAATATGCATGTTTAAAATGTTTATATTTTAATGTAAAATTTAATGCATATGTGACGAAGAGGACATGGATTTATATGGATCAGATTAGTAAGAAGTAATTCGATCAGATGAGGCTTATGTGAAGTACACTAGCATAGACCAGTTGGGCAACATGGTGTTAAATCTGTGCAATTCCTATTATCGAATGTCACATTGTCTTATTGACAAATACATGTAAAACTTGTTTCAAACTTATATTCCTACACATTCAGAAATCAGAATTCCAAAAGACTCCGCCTGCATTATTGAATTCTGAGAATTATGATATGAAAAAATCCCGAGTTTCAAAGGCCTTAATTTGTTGTTAATTAACTTTATTTTTTGAATGTTGCCTTCTGCAAAGATGTAAGCAGCACAGATAGCATACGTCATGAGAAAGGTAAAATGTGACTGTAATTCTTAGTTCTCAATTTATGCACATTGACATTTATTGGTATAATGGTGTACTTCAATTTGTTGTTGCTTATAACTTTCAACATTGCTGTTCAACTAACAATTATCTTAGACTATATACACAAGCTTTCATGTATTATGTTTTACCTAAGATAACAAGGTGTAGAGCTGAATGAACACAGCAGGCCAAGCAACATCAGAGGAGCAGGAAAGCTAACGTTTCAGGTCGAGACCCTTCTTCAGAATTGGGGGAGGGAAAGGGGATTCTGAAATAAATAGGGAGAGAGGGGGAGGCAGATAGAAGATGGATAAAGAAGATAGGTGGAGAGGAAACAGACAGGTCAAAGAGGTGGTGTTGGAGCCAGTAAAGGTGAGTGTAGGTGAGGAGGGGATAGGTCGGTCCAGGGAGGATGGACAGGTCAAGGAGGAGGGATGAGGTTAGTAGGTAGGAGATAGGGGTGGGGCTTGAGGTGGGAGGAATAGTTAGGGAGGTGGGGACGAGCTGGGCTGGTTTTGGGTTGCAGTCAGAGGAGGGGAGACTTTGAAGCTTGTGAAGTCCACATTGATACGCTTGGGTTGCAGGGTTCCCAAGTGAAATATGAGATGCTGTTCCTGCAGCCTTCGGGTGGCATCATTGTGGCAATGCAGGAGGCCCAGGATGGACATGTCGTCCAAGGAGTGGGAGGGGGAGTTGAAATGGTTCGTGACTGGGAGGTGTAGTTGTTTGTTGCGAACCGAGCGTACGTGTTCCACAAAGCTGTCCAAGCCTCTGCTTGGTTTCCCCAATGTAGAGGAGGCCACAATGGGAACAGCGGATGCAGTATACCACATTAGCAGATGTGCAGGTGAACATCTGTTTGATGTGGAAGGCCTTCTTAGGGCCTAGGATGGGGGTGAGGGGGGAGGTGTAGGGGCAGGTGTAGCACTTGCTTATGTTTTACCTCATTTTCATGTCTGTTTACATTGCAAAAGGATATGCATTATAGGGTGTGTATGTAGTTTAAAAAGTGGATGTAAATTTAAAAATGTTTCTGCTATCCTAGTATTTAGTTGAGTTTATTTAAAATGTGAGTGTTGCATTGCCAAACACTGAAACATGATAATTAGCCATTTAAGTGAGGTATGACAAAGCTAATAATATGTGTTGCAACAGTGTAACTTTTTCACCATTCATCTGATACCCTCTAACATTGCTGAAATCAGAGCAGTTTTAATAATTGTGGCCTTGTCATTTAAAACTGATTTGTGAAACCTATATTATTTGACGTAGGGGATGTTATTGCTTGGAAACGGTTGTTACTTAGGTAGCCTGAGTCAAGATGAGGCATTCACAAGTCAGGTATGGTACAGAGAAGTAGGCAGACTTCAGTTCTTTTTACTCTTCCTTCATAAATGTGCGCAAGCCTCAGAACTATCTCCACTATGGCACAAGTGTAATGCTTTTCTATTTACCATCCTTTGGGGTAGAATGTTAGTTGATGTTGCATTAGTGAAATGGGACTCACCCAATCTAAAATCACATTACACAACATTTTTGCACTGACTAGACACATGACACTGTTGTTCCATAGGTCTGAGCTGGATTTGGCTGTATGATGAGCTAATTCAAGCACCAGACAAGAGATCAAAGTGAGAAGGATGTTAGCTTCTTACTACACCTAGAAATACTCTACATTGTTGAACTTGTATCATGTCAGCTTGAGTCGGTGTATAGTGATAGTTCCACTGCTTTAATCAACACAAATATATGTGGATCAACACAAATCCACAATGTAAGAATTCAATGATAAAGTGCATTAATAGCTATCCAAATACCTCAGTTGATAAATGTGCTCTATAATGTGGCAATTCGTAATATATACTTCCAGATTATGTAAACAAAGCCAACCTTCCAAGGTGGTGGTGGGAGTTACTATAAATGTTAGTAACTCTAGCCTAAAAAGGGAAGAAAGAGTCAGGTAAGGTTTCAGCACCTGGTGAAACCTGCCTCATTTGGACAATGGCTGAAGACTACATTGATCACTTACATTGAAAAAATAGCTTTTGAAGGCTAAGAACACAATATGATGTGAAGAAATACTTTTTTGGTAGCTCAGTGGCGACCAGGTGGTTACACAACTTGGTGCCAGAATGTGGTATTTGTGCAACATATGCTCCACCCACATGTCACTTAAGATTGCAAGCTGAATCATAGCTGCATCATTGGACCTAATTTGCTTAAGAAGGTTACTCACTGAAACAAGAAATACTTAGGTTAAGGCCTTTTCAAAGATATAGCACTAATTCATATCTGAAGGATCAACCTCATTTACCAGCTTAAGTCTGCCAACTCCATTTTGACGCCATTACTGCCATATTAACCCCAATGTCAGTTTTTAATTTTTGTGATTTTAGATATTTAATCACAAAGATTACATGGAATTGAAACAAAGAAATGTTTGTACTTGCATTGCATTTGGTGAAAACAGTAATAGTTATTTACTTGCTGTTTTCTTTTTACTTTACAGTGTTAAACCTGACCCTGATTGATTTGCCTGGTATCACTAAAGTACCCGTAGGAGATCAACCACCAGACATTGAATACCAAATCAGGGACATAATAATGCAATTCATCATTCGAGAAAATTGCCTAATTTTGGCAGTGACCCCAGCTAATACTGACTTGGCTAATTCAGATGCACTTAAACTGGCAAAAGATGTTGATCCTCAAGGTAAGGCTTCTTTATATAGATGCCTACAGTTCCAGGGAAACCTTAGCTTTTTGGATAGGTTATTTGGTTTCTTTCCAAAGAAGTAAATAACATGTGTATTGAGGTGCTGATTAAGGGAACTTGTGTTTCTAAATGTTAAACGCATGAGTACTGCAGCAGGATTATGTATATCATTGGCAGCACATCTTTTGTCTCAATTATGTATATTTTATGTTTTCTGAGGCAGTCAATTAACTTGTATGTTCTGTTTACCAATATTTGTAAGTTCAATGAATTGAGGAGGGGGGAGCACCATATTCCGAAAGTGATCCCTTTTTATTGAACTGCTGTTGAAATAATTCAACTCTGAAATCCCCATGCTTCTAATCCAACATGTCAAAGTCCAGATCTTCATATAGTAAAGCCATGTGGATTGCAAACATGAACACAAGTTTGTGAGTGCTTCACGGTATAAGCTGAGCATTTTACTTGTGGTTTTCTTGAAGATGGACGGAAAACAATTCCTACAGAACACTGGCTTGCAATTCAAATCTTTCTGTCATTCTTGAGTCCAGGGAGTTCATAGAGTCAGCTTGCTGTATGGCATCTGTCAAATATCTCAACACAATTACTAACCGGTGTATGGGAAATGGATTGTTGCAACATTTGGTCCAATTTTCTCTGTTTTTAGGAAAGGGGAGATGCCTTGTCCTTCTTGGGACTAAAAAAAGTGGCCAAGAGCAAAAAATGTAGTCCAGTGTTCTGGAGTATTGTGCACTTGTGCGGCAATGTGTTGTGTCATCATGACCCCCTTGATGATTTGGAACTTTGTGTGCCAAAAGTAGGAGAGTACATATTTTTCAGAACTGAGAAAACCTTAGCGTTCTGAAGAAGAGTTGAACCAAACTCAAACTGTTAACTTTGTTTCTCTCTCCACAGATGCTGCCAAACCTGCTGAGGTTCTCCAACATTTTCTGTTCTTTTGTTTTATGTTTCCAAACGCCACAGTATTTTGAGTTTGAGTACATATGTTAGGTTCTTTTATAAGTTTAATAAGCATTAGTAATCATTTATTTAATATTATCTCATGCTTTTTTAGTGAAACATCTATCTTCTTTACAGCCCTGAAATGGACCAAAGTTGTACATGGGAATTATTTAAAGTAACTAGTTGATTTAACATATCACTAAGGTTTTCGAGTAGCTTTGTAGCGTTGTGGATGTTGTGGTTGGTTGGCTCGCCGAGCTGGTTCATTGTTTCACAGACGTTTCATTACCCTGCTGGGTAACATCATCAGTGCAGCCTCCAATGAAGCACTGTTGTGATTTCCTGCCTGGTATTTAAACTCTGGTGTCGTTGAGTTTGATTGACCATCAACAAACACCTAGAGAGAGACCTTATATATACTCCACTGCAAAGAAAAACCAGAAGTGAGGTAATCAAACTCGATGGACCCAGGCAGGAAAACGCAACGGCGCTTCATCGGAGGCTGCACTGATAATGTTACTCAGCAGGGCAATGAAACACCCGAGGAACAACAAACCAGCTCAGTGAGCAAACAAACCACAACATTTAACATATCGGTCACCCATCTTAAACAAAATAAAACTGTAATCTGCTAGCTGAAAAGTATACTTAATAAAGTGCTGTTTTAAAAATTAGGTCTTCTCGTTTGACTAGGTTTGCGGACAATTGGTGTGATAACCAAGCTGGATCTAATGGATGATGGTACAGATGCCAGAGATGTATTGGAGAACAAGATTCTGCCTCTTCGCAGAGGTATCACGTGTAACTGGCCCATTGTAATTGGTGTCCAAAGCACTCTTTAGCAAATCAGTTTTCAGAACGTTGTCAGCCTGACAACAGCTCACTCATTATTTTTCTTCTTTGTTCTTTCATGGGATGTGGTTGTTGCTGTAAGGGGCAATATTTGTTGATCATCATAAATGCCCTTGAAATGAATAGCTTGATAGGATGTTTCAGAGCACTGTTTAAAGTCAACCACATTTCCGGTGTTTGAAGTCACATGTAGGCCAGATGACCAGGTAAGGATGTTACATCTCCTTTCGGAAGGCATATGGGTGAACTGGATGTATTTTTAGGACAATTGCTGATAGTTTAATGGTCACCATTACTGACACAATATTCCAGATGAATTAATGGAATTTAAATTTCACAAGTTGCCACGGTGGAATTTGAATTTATGTTCCCACAGCATTAGCTCACTCGCCTGGATTACCACAATGCCACCAACAAGCCCTCACATTCTCACAAATTGCTTTGCTTTCAAAAGTGGCTTTTTTAAATTGAAGTTGAGCTCTGCCAGTCCCTGCCAATATTTGTAAATGTAAAACCAGAACAGCCTGGGATTTAATAAAAATGTTACTTTTTTTAACCTGATCATGCTTTATATAGTAGTCATCTTGCACTGTAGGCTGGTGTGGCATGGAATCATGCTTCTGTCTCTCAGTTAATGATTTAGCAGAGCAGTCTTGACTGTCAAATAGATGTGAAGCTACAAAGTAACCAAGGCAATCATCTATGATTCTGTAACCCCTTCAAGGAGGTGGTATCACTTTAACCCTGTTCTAAGATCAAGAGCTCTGGTATTAATAAGAAAGGTTACCCTGCAAAATTATGCAGAATCTGTAGAATTTGTTCAGTGGGATGCGGCAAAAATAATGAATCATTTACCAAACTAGTCAGAAGAGACATTCTTGGGAATTGAGACTTGAATGTATCTCAATGTTCATCTTAGTAAGCTGCTGTTCTGCTTTTCACTTGTTAAACTTAACAAAGTGATACAGATAATCTAGACATGAGAGTTCAAAACTCATCATGGCACCTTCCAGTCACAAACCATTTCAACTCCCCCTCCCACTCCCTGAGTGACATGTTCATCCTGGGCCTCTTCCGTGTCACAATGACATCGCCTGGAAACTGGAGGAGCAGCACCTCATATTCTGCATCGGGAGCTACAGCCCAGTGGCCTAAATGTGGACTTTACCAGTTTCAAAATCACCCCACCCCCAGCCTCATCTCCTGACTAACCCTCCCTCTCATCCCTGCCTCCTTAACCTGACACAATCTGTCCATCTTCTCTCTCACCTATCTGCTCCTCCCACCTCACTGACCAATTCCCACCACTCTTACCTGCACTCACCTATCACCATCCCATCTACCTTTCCCAGCCCCACTCCACCTGTCTATTTATTTCTCCCTTCCTTTCCCCCATTTCTGAGGAAGGATCCCAACCCGAAACATCAACTTTCCTACTTCTCTGATGCTGCCTGGCCTGCTGTGTTCCTCCAGCTTCACACTATGTAATCTCTGACTCCAGCAACTGCAGTTCTTGCTATCTCTGATGGCAATTATTAATTTGGTGTCAGTTTATTAAAGCAAATATTTAAAAAGTCGGTAAAAGTGATCACAATTGCCATTTAAAACCCAAATGGTTTACTAAGGACCAGTCTTCTCTATAGGGGCGACATGGTGGCTCAGTGGTTACCACTGCTGCCTCACAGTGCCAGGGACCTGGGTTCAGTTCCACCCTTGGGTGACTGTCTGTGTGGAGTTTGTACATTCTCCCCATGTCTGTGTGGGTTTCCTCCAGGTACTCTGGTTTCCTCCCACAGTCCAAAGATATGCAGGTTAGGTGGATTGGCTATGCTAAATTGCCTGTAGTGTTCAGGGGTCTGTAGATTAGGTGGGTTATAGGGGGATGGGTCTGGGTGGGATGCTGCAAGGATTGATGTGGACTTGTTGGGCCGAAGGGCCTGTTTCCATACTGTAGGGATTCTGTGAATTCTATGCCACTCCAGTGCCATGCCAATTTATTTGACTCTTAACTACATTCTGAAATATCCTAAAACGACATTCAGTTATCTTCACCACCACCTTCTCAGGGGTAACTAGGGGGTCACTGCTGGGCTTGCCATCAAAACTTATATGCCAAGTATGAAGAAATAAAATCATGAACCTCCTATTTCTGTTTTGTTGGCTGCTAGGATATATTGGTGTTGTCAACAGAAGTCAGAAGGATATTGAAGGGAAAAAGGACATTAAAACAGCACTTGCAGCAGAAAGAAAATTTTTTCTTTCTCAGCCAGCATATAGACACATGGCAGAACGCATGGGAACACCACACCTCCAGAGGCTTCTTAATGAGGTGAGAGGATAGAGTGGAACACTGCATAGTTTTTAATGTGATTATTTACGTTTTAGTTTAATTGTCTGAGGTAAAATTTGCAGAGGCATTCTACTGTGCATAGCTAATATATTACTTTAATAGGTAGGGCAGGTTTGTCAATCATATCCCCTGTTTAGTGTTGCTCAAGCTGAATTTCATTAAAATAGATGTTGTTCTAAAATTTCAATAGATCAACAATAGGTTTACTTGTACTTTCATTTTCAGCTTCTTATCAAATATAAAATAACTTAGTCAGGAGTGTGGTGAAATACTCCTCAGTTGCCTGTTGAATGCAGCTTCGACAACATTCATGATGCTTGACACCATCCAGGACAAAACAGGCCACTTAATTGGCGCACTATATTTAGTCACAATCATTCTATTATCTATTATCTTTGCTCAGTTGGAGCAGTGCGTACCATCTACAAGATACACTGCAGAAATTCACCAACGCTCCTGAGACAGTGTCTTTCAAACTCATGACCAGGGCAGCAGATGCTTGGGAACACCACCACCTTCAAGTTCTCCTCTAAGCCAGTCACTGTCCTGACTTGGAAAGATATCACTGTTCTTTCACTGTTGCTAGGTCAAAATCTGGAATTCCCTCCCCAGTGACATTGTGAGTCTACCTAAAGTACGTGGACTGCAGTGGTGCAGGAAAGCAGCTCACCACCACCTTCTCAAAGGCAACTAAGGGTGGGCAATAAATGCCTGGCCCAGGCAGCATTGCCACATCCCATGACTGAATTAAAAAAGCATTTAAAATATTCTGTGAATGATAGAGTACAACTCATTTGAAGTTGTCTATTTTGAATGGATTGACAAATCCATTTATTTATCTGAATGTAGCTTGTATAGTTCAATATTAGTTTTGTTTCTTTTTCTTTAGCAACTAACTAACCACATTCGGGAAACACTTCCAGCATTGCGCAACAAGCTTCAGAGGCAGCAGTTATCTTTAGAAAAAGAAGTAGAGGAATATAAGGACTGCCGACCTGATGACCCTGCCATAACAACCAAAGCTCTCTTGCTGTATGTTAATTATGCTTGATTGATTATGAAACTGATTTGCTTAACAGATAGTATGGACTGTAGTGATTCCTTAATGGAGTTGCGTGGACTCCGTTTACTTGAAGATCTCTTGTGGATTTAAATTATTACACACGGTACAGTGATTTCTAGACAGATCCTTGACCTAGGGTGCTGCAGTGTGGAATGATAGTGGCCTCTGGTCACATGATAATGTCTTGGCCCATCTACTAATTGAGTGCTTAAAGCCACACTGCTTTTAAAGTCAGATTACAACATGGATTTCTTGAACTTTGAGTGCGAATTGTTTGTGGTTCTCAGTCCTAAATGGCTTAACTTTAATTTTAAAATAAGCCACTTTGCTGCAATGACTGTATTGTTAGAAATAGTTTTGTATATCTACACTATCAAATGTGTTTATCATTCAGAAGAAAGTGGTCATTTGGTCTGTTGTGTCTGCACTGGCTTTCCAAATGTGCATTATGTCCTAGTGCCATGCTCCTGCCTTTTTCTGTAACTTTGCCCATTGATTCTATTTGAATAATCATTCAGTGATCTCTTAAATGCCGCAATGGAATCTGCCTTCACCAAGTGTCCAGATGCAAGCCACTCATTGTGTGAAAAAGTTTTTTGTCATATTTGCTACTTTTACGAATGACTTTACGTCTGCGCCCCTTGATTCTTGACTGTTTAGTGAGTGGGAACAGTTTCTCGTGAATTATTCTATCCAAAACCTTCATGATTTTCAAAACTTTTTTTTTAAAGAATACCTATAGTGTGGAAACAGGCCACTTGGATCAACAAGTCCATACTGACCCACCGAAGAGTGTCCTATCCAAACCCATCCTCCCACTATCCTATATTTTCTATGACTAACACACCTAACTCACATGTCTCTGGACACTATGGAGCTACTTAGCACAGCCAGTCCACCTAACTTGCACATCTTTGGATTGTGGGAGGAAACAGGAGAACCCAGAGGAAACCCATGCAGACACGTGGAGAATGTGCAAACTCTGCACAGTCACCTGCGGGTGGAATTGAACCCAGGTCCCTGAGGCTGTGAGACAGCAGTGCTAACCACTGAGCCACCATACCACATCAATAGAAAGTATAATTCTATCAGACTTCTATTTTAATTTTATTAATTATTTATTAATTGCTATCTCCAACTGTCCTGCCACCTCATACGCACCCAATTCCCTCTGATCCTGAACCCTTAAGACCTATACCAATTTATATTCTCTGTCCATTATCTTTCTATCAGCGTGTGTCACCTCACTCATCTCTGTACTGAAATTTACCTGTCACCTGTTTGCCCATTCCACCAACTTCTCTTGTCCTTTTGAGTTCCTACTCTATCCTCTATATAGTTTACACTGCTTCCTAGTATCTTATCACCCATAAACTTTGAAATTGTTCCCACGCACCATATGGGGAGGCAATGGCCTAGTGGTATTATCGCTGGACTGTTAATCCAGAGACCCAGATAATGTTCTGGGGACCCACATTTGCATTCCGCCACGGCACATGGTGAAATTTGAATTCAATAAAAAGTATCTGGAATTAATAATCTAATGATGACCATGAATCCATTGTTGATTGTCAGGAAAAGTCCATCTGGTTCATTAATGTCCTTTAGGGAAGGAAACTTCCATCCTTACCTGGTCTGGCCTACATGTGACTCCAGACCCACAGCAGTGTGGTTGACTCTGAACTGTCCTCTGGGCAATTAGGGCTGGGCAATAAATGTTGCCCTAGCCAGCAACGTCCTCATCCCATTAATGAATAAATGATCTAGATGATTTTCTTGGATATGTGTGTCTGGAAAAACAAGGGTCCCAATATTGATCCTTGGGGACTTTGACTACAACCTTCCTCATGTCAGAAAAATATCCATTGACCACCTCTCTGCTTCCTATTACTCAACTGATTTTTGTTCTCGTTTTCTCCTGTCCCTTTTATTCCATGAGCTATAATTTTTGTCACAGATCAGTTGTGTGGCACTGTATCAGATGTATTTTGAAAATTCATGTGCACCAATGACATACCCTCACTCTTCAACCTTCAACCCAGTTAATAAAAATCAAGTTTATGTAATCTGATAGTGGTATTTTGTGATTATGTTCAATCTTTTAAACTGCAATAGTATTATGGATTTGCACTTTGGTCACCGTAACGCTAATAAATCTTTCATCTGGGTGTAGTACTGCAGATACAATATTCCAAATGGGGTCTGAACTAGGACCCCTTTAACTTGCAATTTAAGCATCATCTCTTCATTTTTGTATTCCAGTTCCACACTTGGAATTCTGCCCACTCAAATTATAAGAATTCTGCTCTAAATTCCTTTGTCCGCATTGATAATGGAAAACTCAATTTAAATAATGTTTTGACATCTAATGTTAGGTCTTTAATTTGGTAAGTTGAAACATCATTTCTGTAATCTCTTCTATCAACCTGGTGCCGGTTAACATCATGGAATGAAGCTTTTTGTAGAATGAAGACATGGTGGCCGATGATAAAATACAGTTTTAAATATCTATGTTATCCATAAAAAGAATACTATATATTCAGAGGACACCTTTTGAAAATTGTTAATTTTCTTAATGGTACGAGGACTGGCAAGTTGGGTTCAGGCATCCCAAATCTGGTCCATATAATATAGTGCTGTAACTTCAAACCAGTCTGAAACTCTCTTGAGTCACACAGTTAATCCTAAATATCCCACACCAAGTTTGAGCATGAGTGCTTCTTGATTTCTCTGTTTGTGGAGTATCAAAGATGCATCCATGAGCATATTCTGTTTCTTAGTCACATCATGTATCTTGAGAACAACATCTGAAAACATACTGTCAGATTCCACATGCACCCTGATGACATTCAACCCTACCTCACCACCAACCCGTCAACCCCTGCACTCTCTCTGATTTCTTGCAATACTTGTCTGACATCTTGTACTGGATAATCAGAAACCTTGTGCGATAGAATATAGTTTTTGATCCCCTCCACAAATTCTGTACCCAAAGCACTGACTCCATCCATTTCAGTGGCCACTGTCTGAGGCCAAAAGCAAACTATTCACAAACCAGGCAGCCTAATTAAGCTTAAGAGTTTCTGACTGCATAGCCATGCAATAATGAAGCCTGTTTTGATATAGTACTATATTATTGCCCATCCTTGCCCCTGGCTCAGCGAGGCTGCTTCTGAAAAAGCCATCCGTTCTGTTGTTATATCTGGACTTGATTTGTCCCTAAAATCTCATGGCTTGCCATCCAGCTTGTACATTCATAAGCTTAAGCTGATCCAAATCTCTGTTTTTCTCATCCTAACTTTCAGCAAATGTGTTCATCCATTATCTCTAGTCTTGCTGATTTACCAGTTCGCAACACATACATTTTGAAATTCATAGCATTGTTTTGAAATCCCTACATCCTATTCTCCTCGTCGTTTACCATTTTTCCAAGTTTTGTGGCATCTCCATACTGAAAAATTATACACTGTTTTTCTTGCCTTGCCTTGACCACAAAGTTTTAACACGCGTGTTAATTTTGCAAATAAAAGGTTTTTCTCTGAAGTACAATAGTCTGATCAATATAATTCCCTTTCACTTTCAATCAAGCATATTGTTCTAGTCATAGACTTGTACAGCATTGAAACAGTCTAACTCATCCATGCTGACCAGATATACTAAATTAATCTAGTCCCATTTGCCAGCATTAGGCCCATATTCCTCTAAACTCTTCCTATTCATGCACCCATGTTGTGGGACCATTGATTAGTACTTCCTTCATTTGTATCCATGTCCCTTTTATTCTATTAATCTCATATTATTATGTTTTGTAGGAAAATCAGGGTAATTGATACATCTCGTAGTAGTATGTGGAAAAGCAGCTGTAATTGTAGAGTATGTTTCCTCTTTTACTTTCCAGCTACAGAGTAAAATTCACATCTGTCTTTTCATCAGATATGTCCATAAACCCCAGGAAGTTTCTGTCTCTCTCTAGATGAGGGTCATGCTCTGAGTTCCTGTGGTTAATGGCAGTATCCAGAATCTCTATGTCTTGTGAAGGGCACTGCATATAAGGTCAGAATTGCAAGCAGCACAGGTTTTGTTACTTTACGCTGATATTTTTCAGCTTGTGTTAGAAGTTCATTCATACAATGCCAATTTAGATTTTTATGAAGCCATGAAATGCAGTGGGTGGAAACAAAGAAATGTCAGCACCTTGGCATAGCTTCGAAAATGAAATGGAATCAAATTTTTTGAAATGTTGTACTTCAGAACTTGGTATTTTGCAAAAGTAACACGAGACTGTTGAGCATTAGTGGCAATGTCAAAGCTTCTTAGAACATGTATCCAAAAACCACTGGATTATTCTTGTGCCGTTGCCTGTGAAAAATAAAGGAGCCACTGAAGTTTGACAACAACACATTACGTGATATTCTAGTCATTATCCTGGGATTTGAATAAATACAATTTACAGAGGGCTAACTTCTCAAGCTGTCAATTACCAACATGTTCAAACTAGACCGACCCTCCTAACAATGTCATTTTTCAACAACTCAGAATAACTGGTGTTACAGAAGGTAATCGTTCTAAAGAAGTTAATGTTCATGTTTGGAGCTGGATGAACACAGCAGGCCAAAGCAGCATCATAGGAGCAGGAAAGCTTGATGTTTCGGGCCTAGACCCTTCATAG
>JAHRHZ010000056.1:30489550-30506963 GCA_024137785.1 Ginglymostoma cirratum | reverse complement strand
CATTTCAGTGAAACCAGCATCAAAACTTAGGTCATTTGATGAAGTTAAGATTTTGATAATCTCAAGTGCTTAACTCGCTGAATTAAGCATTTTAGCAAAAGCAGCATCAATAGTTGTGTCATTTGGTGAAGTTGAGATTTTGGTCATCTAAAGTGCATACCTCGCTGAAATAAGCATTTCAGTCAAAGCAGCATCAAAGGTTATGTTATCAAAGGAGTGAAGTTGAGGTATTGGTCCTCTGATGTGTTTATATGACTGAAATAAGCATATGTTAGTCAAATCAAGATCAACAATTGGGTCATTTGGTGAAGTTGAGATTTTTTACTTCGGAAGTGCTTATCTCAGTGAACAAAGCATGTTAGTGAAAACCACATCTAAACATTCGTCATTTGGTGAAGTTGAGATTTTGGTCATCTAAAGTGCTTAACTCGCGGAATTAAGCATTTCAGTGAAACCAGCATCAAAAGTTAGGTCATTTGGTGAAGTTGAGATTTGGGCCTTCTAAAGGGCTGAACTCGCTGAAATGTGATTTTTAGTGAAACCAGCATCAAAAGTTAGGTCATTTGGTGAAGTTGAGATTTTGACTTCTGAAGTGCTTATCTCATTGAACTGAGCATGTTGGTCAAACCAGCATCAGAATTTAAGGCGTTTGATTAATTTGTAATTTTGGTCAGCTAAAGTGCTTATCTCGCTGAAATAAGCATTTTAGTCAAAGCAGTATCAAAAGTTTGGTCATTTGGCGATTTGACTAAAATAAGCATTTTACACGAACCACCATCTGAAGTTACGACATTTTGTTAAGTTGAGATATTTTACTTTTGAAGTGCTTATCTCAGTGAATTAAGCGTGTTAGTGAAACCAACATCAAAAGTTAGGTCATTTAGTGAAGTTAAGATTTTGGTCATCTGAAGAGCTTAACTCGATGAAATAAGCATTTCAGTCAATCTAGAATCAAAAGTTTTGTCAGTGAGTGAAGTTGAGGTATTTGTCCTCTGAAGTGTTTATCTGGCCGAAATAAGCATATGTTCGTCAAATCAAGATCAACACTTGGGTCTTTTGGTGAAGTTGAGATTTGTCTCCTCTAAAATGCTCAACTCACTGAGACACCATTTCAATGAAACTAGCATCAAAAGTTAGGTCATTTGGTGAAATGGAGATTTTTTACTTCTGAAGTGCTTATCTCAGTGAACTAAGCATGTTAGTGAAAACAACATCTAAACATTCGTCATTTGGTGAAGTTGAGATTTTGGTCATCTAAAGTGCTTAACTTGCGGAATTAAGCATTTCAGTGAAACCAGCATCAAAAGTTAGGTCATTTGGTGAAGTTGAGATTTGGGCCTTCTAATGGGCTGAACTCGCTGAAATATGCTTAATTTTTAGTGAAACCAGCATCAAAAGTTAGATCATCTAATGTGCTTATTTCGCTGAATTAAGCATTTCAGTGAAACCAGCATCAAAAATTTAGTTGTTTGGTGAAGTTGATATTTGGGACCTCTGAAGGGCTTAACTCGCTGAAAAAAGCCTTTAAGTGAAACCAGCATCTAAACTTAAACCATTTGGTGAAGTGAGATTTTGGTCATCTGAAGTGCTTAACTCGGCGAAATAAGCATTTTAGTCAAAGCAGCATCAAAATTTATTTCCTTTGGTGAACTTGAGGTTTTTGACTTCTGAAGTGCTTATCGCATTGAATTAAGCATGTTAGTCAAACCAGCCTCAAAAATGTTGTCGTTTGGTGAAGTTGAGATTTTGATCTTCTAAACTGCTTATCTCACTGAAATAAGCATGTTAGTCAAATCAACATCAACATTTGATTCGTTTGGTGAAGTTTAGCTTTTTGACTTCTGTAGTGCTTATCTCAATGAACTAAGCATGTTAGTGAAACCAGGATCAAAAATCTAGCTATTTGGTAAAGTTGAGATTTGGGAATTCTAAATGGCTTAACTCGCTGAAATAAGCTTTTTAGTCAAAGCAGCATCAAACGTTAGGTCATTTGGTGAAGTTGAGATTTTTGACTTCTGAAGTGCTTATCTCTATACCTAGCCCCAACACTAATTCCAACCCCAACCCTAGACCTCATGCTATCCCTAAACCCAACCCTAACCGTATAAGCAACACCAGCCCTAAACCCAACCCTAACCCTAAAACAAAACCTAACCCTAGCCCCAGCCCTAAACCCAACCCCAACCCTAATCTGAATCCTAACCCTAACCTCAAACTGAGCCCTAGCCCGAAATTGAACCCCGAGCTCAACATCAACCCGAAACCCAGCCCTTAACATGACCCTAATCCTAAATCTAACCCTAGCCCCAGCCCTAACCTAACCCTAGCTCTAACCCAAACCTGAACACTAATGCTGTTGCCGACCCGAGCACCAACAACGACCCTAACCCCAACCCTAACCATGACCACAAACTGAACCCTAACCCTCACCATAGCTCCAGCCCTAACACCAACCCTAATCCTAATCCTAAACCTAAACCTAAACCTATCGCCAGCCCTAACTATAACCCCAAACTTAGCTTTAACCCTAACCACAGCCCCAGCACTAACCCGAATTCTAGCCCTAACCCTAATCCAAACCCTGACCCTAAACTCAATCCTAGCCCTAGCCCCAGCCATAACCCTAATCCCAAGCCTAACCCTTGCACCAGCCCTAATCCTAACTCAAACCTGAAACCTAGACCTCACTCTAAACCTAACACTAACCCAAGCCATAGTGCTATCCCTAATCAAAACCTTAATCAACCTTACCCCTAGTCTCAACCCGAGCCCTAAACCCAACCTAGTACTGACCCGAAAACTAACCCTAACCCGAACACTAACTCCACCCCAACTCTAACCCTAACTGGAAACCTAACCCTCGTACTGATCGTAGCTGTGACCCCAACCCTGTCCTGAACCCTATCCATAATCCTAACCCTAACATCAGCCTAACCCTAATCTCAAACCTAGCCTCAGACCCAATCATAACCATAACCCCAACCTTAAAACTAAACCTAGCACCTGCCATAACCCCAACCCTAAACCGAACTTGAACCCTAACCCCAAACCCAGCCCTAACCACAATCCTAACCCAAACCTAGCCCCAGTCTAACCCAGCCTTAATGCTAAATCTACACCAACCCTAATCCTAACCCCAACCCTATAACCGTAGACTCAACACTAGCCCTAAACCCAACCCCAACATGAACCCTAATGTGAAACTGAATGTGAACCCAAACCCAAACCTTAAACCTAGTCATAATGCCAGCAATAACTCTAAACTCAATCCTAGACCCAGCCCCAACCCTAACCCCAACCTTAAATCTAGCCCCAGCCCTAACTGCAACCCAAACTCTAAACCTAGATTTAACTGGAGACCTAATTCTAACCCCTGTCAGGGCCTAATTGCTAAACATAGCCCGAGCCCTAACTCTTACCCTAACCCTAACCCCAACTCTAACCCTAGCCCTGGCCCTAAACCCTAAGGTTAACCCTATCCCTAACCCTAAGCCAGCCATAACACTAACCCTAGCCTCAGCCATGGCCCCAACCCTAACCCTAAACCCAACCCTAGCATTAACCCAAACCCACCCTCACCTGAGCCCTAACCCAACCCCTAACCCTTCTCCTAGCCCCAACCCTAAGCCTAAACTCAACCCTTACCTAACCTTAACCCTAAAGACGCCACCCTAACCTTAACACTAACCCTTGCCCATGCCCTAACCACAATCGTAAACTGAACCTTAACTCTAGACTCAATGCTAAGCCTAGTCCCAACCTTAATCATAAACCCAAAATGTCAAAATGTCTTTTTCATACAGACAGCTGATAAAAAGTTTGAGTTCTTCCTAGGTGACTTTTTTTTTTAAGGTAAGACAAAAGAAGCATGAGTGGATGGGGTCAGCCCTAAAGGGTTTTAGTTTTGCTTTCAGCTAGATGTGTAGGTTTTTTCTGGCTGCTGGAACTGAAAGTTTGAATTCTCTGCTACCAGAATGACAGAGGCTAGTTCGGAATGACAATCAACTGGAACATTGGACATTGAAGACACTCAATCGACTGAAGCTAAAAATCAACTTCCTCAGGATCACATGGAACACAAGAACAACCAGATCATTGGAAACCTGTTAAAGAAACCCTGTTAAAGAAAAACTGAGGATTCATTGGACAAATTTAACTATCGCACAGAATTTACTAAAACACAGAATCATTTGGAAACAGAATAAGCTAGCCAACAGAAACAACTATATGAAACAAATGAGAACAAAATATCTACAAGAACAGATTCAGCTGGAAAATGGAATCAACTTTATCATAGTATCAATAAAACACTAGTCAAGTGGATCACATAATCAACCAGAATAGTAAACCTACTGGACACAGACTCAACTGGAACACAGAACCAGTTTGAACAGAGATTCAGCCGGAACGCATTTGCTTTGAAAATAATATCTTCTGAAAATAGGTTTTACTCTTTTGAAACGTAAAAGTGATATTCATTGATAAATCATGGGTCATCTTTTTGATTTAGCATTCTATCATTCTGAGTGGGTGCAACCAGATTCGGTGGTGGATGATAGAAAACAAACTGTTGATAAACTATGAAAGAAACTGGGAAAAGATACTGGTGTTTGTCTTGTACTGCCTGACGAAGAGATTCGCAGCTATGAACCTTCCCAAGTGACAGATTGGGCCTGTCAACTTTCTTTAGTGTCATACAACAGTATTCAGCATTAGAACTCCACACTAGTTATTTGATTAAGGACACAATATTGTTGAAATTACTCCATAGATTTTGATTGCTCTATCTACTGTGTGCTTTTTGTCCTGACAAAATGTGCCTCTAAATGCCACACGGTACACTGACTGTCAAACTGGCAACAATGTTAACTACAACTGACACTGTACATTATACATAAATTACAGATAAGCTAAACCACTTTAATCTCTACCATGATGTTACACTTTACAAGCTTGGTGTACAAGAGAGACAACTGCTTCCAGTAAAGAATTTTGTGGCTGGGGAAAAGTGAAATGGTCAATTTTGCTACAGGGACCTGAAAGTTGAAATTTGAAATTAATTAGACTTCATTCCACTTAGTTATGAATCTGCTAATGTTCATATATTTTTGTTGCTTGTATCCTTCAACAATTATTGTGGAGTTAAATACTAAGTAACGTCACCAAGGAGTTGATGTAATGGGCTGAGCCCAGGTCAGTTTGATAGACAAGCAGAGAATGTCTGGGTCAGTTTGATGAAGGCCAACATATACTGACGGTCAGCTGAAGGAACGCAGTGAGCCAGCATCAGCTTGTTCCAGTTCTATGTTTTTAAACAGCTGTTGTCTGCTTGATGCTCTGAAAACTGACCCTCGTGGGAGATGTTGGAATGGACATTGCCCTGGCAACCCGAGTCTGGATCCAGTGATTGTCGTGCCAACGATGCCATCTTTTTCTCACAGCTGAACGAACCTGTGAGAGGATACATTGACATTAAACAATCGAACAGGTCTTTTCATCTTTAAACCTTGATTGATGGTAGATTATACAATCCTGTGAAATTATTCCATGCTGCATCCCTATTTAGTTATTACCTTACTGGCACAACTGGAGCAAGCCTCAATTAGATAAATAATTGGCCCCCAAATCGATATACAAACAAACGTGAATTCAGTGCATTTATAACACTAAATATAATCTTCTTGTTTCTCTCTCGCATATTATTGAGAATCTGTTCCGCACCCAGGAAATAGAATGAAAAACTGATTATTATTGAAATCTAATCTCTTTTTGGATCAAAGGCTTTTCTTAAAAAAAAGGAAGTAAGGACTCACATGGGTTTTAAAAAAACCCAAATATCTTCTTGTCCCTGATAAAGCTGCCTCTTGAACCAGTGCAGTCAGTGCATCAGGAGTTCCAGGACTCTTTGATGCAATATCAGTGAAGGAACTATGTTATAGTTCCAAGTCAGAATGGTCTGCCTTGAAAAAGAACTGAAATGTGATGATCTCCATTTTTTCCAGCTCTTATTATTTGAGATGATAGAAGTTTTAAAATTGCTGTCAAAATGTAAAATAACTTATTTCAAATTCCTACCACTGTTAATGGTATACACCATTGGTGAAGTGAATGATTAAAGTAGGAGATTGATTTGTCTTGGATGTTATTGAGCGTTTTGAGTGTTGTCAAAGTATCCACGTGATTTGAGAGCACTTCTAGTCCTCGGATAGTAATTCAAAAGCCCATGCTCTGGCTGCATGTGTGCAAATTCCACCATGTGAAATTTGAATTCAATAAATCTAAAACCTTATAATAACTAGGAGCAGGCAGAGGCAACATTGTCCCTCAGGCATGCTCCATCATTTGATAGAATCATGGCTGATCTCATCTCAGCCTCAAATCCAAATTTCCTATCTGCTCCCCAGAAACCATTAATGTATTACTAATTAAAAATCCATCTATCTTCTCCTTAAATTTGCTCAATGTCCCAGCATCCATATAGTACTCTGGTGTCATGATTCACCACCCCCTTTGAGAGAAGTAATTTCTCCTCATCTGTTTTAAATCTGCTACTCCTTATCCTAAACCTCTTTCGTTCTAGATTTTCCCACATGAGGAAACTTCTACTTACATATTCTTTAACATTTCCTAGTGGTGGCCTAATGATGACCATGAGACCATTGATAATGCCCATCTGGTTCAGTAATGTTTTTAGGGAAAGAAATCTACCTGACTTTATATGATTCCAGACTCATAGCAATGAGGCTGACTCTTAAAATGTCCCCTGAAATGGTCTAGTAATCTTTCAGTTATAACTAATAGCTTTGAAGTTCAGGAAAAAAAGGACAGAAATCAGAAAGACAACCTGACATTGACCTCAGCACTGAAAAGGACAATGGCAAACCCTGTCAATCCTGCAAAGTCTATCTTACTAACATCTATGTGCTAGCTCCAAAACTGGGAGAGATCCTGTAGACTAGTCAAGCAACAATCATATGTAAAGATACCACCATCAATATCATCCCACATCCAAATGTAGCAAGACCTGGACAAAATCCAAGCTTGGGTTGATGAGGGCAATTAACATTTGCACCACACAAACAAGACTGGCATATAAAAAATGGCAATCTCTCCTTGCCATTCAATGGGAATATGATCGCTAAATTCCCTATTATTAACATCCTGGGCATTACTATTGTCAGAAGTTGAACCGAACAAGACATCTAAATAATGTGGCTACAAGACATGATCCAAGTCTTGCAGTTCTGCAGCAAGAAAATTACCTCTTGACTCAACAAAGCCTGTCCAGAACGAGCAGGACACAAATCAGGCCTTTTGCCAGTGTGGCACAGCTGCAGTAACACTAAAGAAACTCAACATCATCCAGAACAAAGCAGCATGCTTAACTGGCACCCCAACGCACTAACTTTGACATTACTCCATCAACAATGAACAGTAGCAGCAGTGCGTATCATCTACCAGATGCACTGCAGTAATTCAATAGTGATCCTTCAACAGTAACTTCCACACCATTTCCTTTACCACTGAAAAAGGATGAAAGCAGCAGATGGCCCAGTGGTTCTATCTCCATTTTTCCAGAGATCCAAGCAATGTTCTGCATTTCTTCAACAGACCAGTCAGTGGAGCAACCACACTGCTATAATTTGGTACAAATTTCCAATAGAAACCACTTAGTGCCTGGAATCGTAGTACTTCCCTCTTTGTCAATATGGAAAACTCCCCAAAAATCTTTGTTTTCACAGCCTATGAGGCCATCTGCCCCTCACCGTTAGCCTGGTTTTTCACCAAGCCTGCCTTCTGAAATCGATCGACCAATTCCAATGGATGCTCCAAATGTTCTTTCTATGTGTGACTAAAAATAAATTTGTACAGTACACAATTGGGTAATCCCAAAATTACCTTATTGGTTAGTTTTTGAAATGTAGCTAGTGCATTTTTCATATCAAATAGCATAACTTTAAACTTGCAAAGTCCATTCAGTGTCACAAAACCCGAAATTTCCTTTGCTCTTTCGGATAAGGGTACTTGCAAGTCTTCTCTGACTAAGTTCAACTTAGAAATATAACTTGTTTGTCCCACCTTCCTAACAGTGTTCCAGCTGTGGAAGAATCAGATTTTGTAGTTTCATTGACTTTGAGGTAATCAACACGCACTCGCTGGTTACCATCTGGTTTTAGAACTATCACCTTGGGTGAGCTCCATTCACTGCAAATCACTTTGAAAATATTGTCTCTGAAGAAGAGACCCTGAACCAGAAATGTTAACTTTGATTCCGCTCCACGTTTCTTGCCAGACCTGCTGAGCTTTTCCAGCAATTTCTGTTTTTGTTAATTCTATAAAGATGTTGCTTAATTGGAACAGCATTTCCTATAGCTACATCATGCATAATCAGGTTAGTGCTTCCCAGCATATTCCAACATATCACTCCATGTGATTGTAATCACTCTTTCAGGTCATTTCATTTATCCTCTAGAAAATTCATCCCAATTTATGAAAACTTCCTCATCACCTAATTTAATTTGAGGAATATCAAATGCAAATTTATCTGGATTTGGCTTTTCACTCTCGAGTTGTAACAAACACTACATTCTCCTTTTGCTTTTCATCCCTATCCATATACTGCTTGACCATATTCACAACACACACTCTGTGGGTTTTCCTTCTGTCTGGCATTCCTATCAAATAATTCACCTTGCTCAATTTCCTTTCAATTTGATAAGGTCCACTAAACCATGCTTTTAAAGATTCACCTATCACTGGTGCCTAACTAACATTTTACCTCCTCAAGCGAAAGTATTAATTTTTGAGTACTCGTCTGCTTCCTGTTTCATCATATACTGTGCCACATTCAAATATTGTCTAGCCAAATCACCTATTCTATTTAATCTTTCCCTAAAATTTGACACATTATCTAAATATGTGGTCTCTGAACTCTGACTTACCAATTTTCCTTTTTCCAAATTCAGTGGTCCTCTCACCTCATGTCCAAAAACTAATTCAAACTGACTAAATTTAATTGATTCATTAGTCGCATCCCTAATTGCAAAAAGGACAAATGGAATCCTGTATCCCAATCCTCTGGATAGTCTTGACTATAAGCTGTCAACATGGTTTAAAGTTTAACATTTGATGCCACCGTTCTAATGTTCCTTGCGATTCTGGACGGTATGCAGTTGATTTAAATTGTTTTATTCCTAAGCTATCGATAACTTCCTTGAATAATTTTGATGTAAAATGTGACTGTTGATCTGATTGTATCTCTGTGGGTAGTCATATCTAGTATAAAATGCGAGTAACTTTTCTACAATCCTTTGCACCGTGATATTGCATAATGGAATAGAACAAAGAAAACTTACAGCCCAGGAACAGGCCCTTCGGCCCTCCAAGCCTGTGCCGATCCAAATCCACTGTCTAAACCTATCACCCAATTCCTAAGGATCTGTATCCCTCTGCTCCCCACCTACTCATGCATCTGTCCAGACGCACCTTAAATGAATCTACCGTGCCTGCCTCTACTACCTCTGCTGGCAACGCGTTCCAGGCACCTACCACCCTCTGTGTAAAGTACTTTCCGCATGTATCCCCCTTAAACTTTTCTCCTCTCACCTTGAACGCGTGACCCCTCGTTATTGAATCCCTCACCCTGGGAAAAAGCTTATCTCTATCAACCCTGTCTATACCCTTCATGATTTTGAAGACCTCAATCAGGTCCCCCCTCAATCTCCTTTTTTCTAATGAAAACAATCCTAACCTACTCAACGTCTCTTCATAGCTAGCACCTTCCATAACAGGCAACATCCTCGTAAACCTTCTCTGTACCCTCTCCAAAGCTTCCACATCCTTTTGGTAATGTGGCGACCAGAACTGTACACAGTATTCTAAATGCGGCCAAACCAAAGTCTTGTACAATTTTAACATGACCTGCCAGCTCTTATACTCAATACCCCGTCCGATGAAGGCAAGCATACCATATGCCTTCTTGACCACTCTATCCACCTGTGCAGCCACCTTCAGGGTACAATGGACCTGAACTCCCAGATCTCTCTGCTCATCAACTTTTCCCAAGGCTCTTCCGTTTACAGTATAGTTTGCTCTAGAATTAGACCTCCCAAAATGCATCACCTCACACTTGCCCGGATTGAACTCCATCTGCCACTTCTCCGCCCAACTCTCCAGTCTATCTATATTCTCCTGTATTCTTTGACAATCCCCTATGCTTTCTGCTACTCCCCCAATCTTCGTCTCATCTGCAAACTTACTGATCAGACCACTTATGCCCTCTTCCAGATCATTTATGTATATCACAAACAACAGTGGCCCCAGCACTGATCCCTGTGGAACACCACTGGTCTCCTTTCTCCATTTCGAGAAACTCCCTTCAACTACTACTCTCTGTCTCCTGTTGCTCAACCAGTTCTTTATCCACCTAGCTAGAACACCCTGCACACCATGTGACTTCACTTTCTCCATTAGTTTACGATGGGGAACCTTATCAAATGCCTTACTAAAGTCCATGTAGATGACATCTACAGCCCTTCCTTCATCTATCAACTTGGTCACTTCCTCAAAGAACTCTATCAAGTTAGTAAGGCATGATCTCCCCTGCACAAAACCATGTTGCCTATCACTGATAAGCCCATTCTTTTCCAAATATAAATCGATTCTATCCCTCAGAACCTTCTCCAGCAACTTTCCCACCACTGACGTCAGGCTTACTGGTCTGTAATTACCTGGAATATCCCTACTACCCTTCTTGTACAGGGGGACAACATTAGCAACTCTCCAGTCCTCCGGCACTTCACCTGTGTTTAAGGATGCTACAAAGATATCTGTCAGGGCCCCAGCTATTTCCTCTCTCGCCTCCCTCAGCATCCTGGGATAGATCCCATCCGGTCCTGGGGATTTGTCCACCTTAATATCCTTTAGCCTACCCAACACATCTTCCCTCCTTATGTCAACGTGATCCAGAGTAAACAAACTTCTATCTCTAATCTCAACATTCATCATGTCCCTCTCCTCAGTGAACACTGATGCAAAGTAATCATTGAGAATCTCACCCATTTTCTCAGGTTCGACACAAAACCTTCCTTCCTTATCCTTTAGTGGGCCAACCCTTTCTCTAGTTACCCTCCTGCTTCTTATATATGAATAAAAGGCCTCGGGATTCTCCTTAATTCTGTTGGCTAAAGTTATTTCATGACCCCTTTTAGCCCGCTTGATTCCTCGTTTAAGATTGGTCCTACTCTCCCGATATTCCTCCAAGGACCGTTCTGTTCTTCGCTGCCTGGACCTTACGTACGCTTCCCTTTTCTTCTTAGCTAGTCACACGATTTCTCCTGTCATCCACGGTTCACGAATCTTTCCTTTCCTATCCCTTGTTTTCAAAGGGACATGCCTATCCTGCACTATCTTCAACCTATCTTTGAAAGGCCACTGGAAATCTAGTAGACACATTCATTATGGACAACAAATATGGATTCCCATTTTTTTGTTTTAGGGAGGATCCCGCACAGTCAATTAAGACTCTTCTAAAAGGTTCCTCAAATTCTGGAAGCAGTACGAAGGATGCTGTTTTTAGAAGTGCCTGAAGTTTTCCAATTATCTTACATGACATGTCCAGCAAAATTTAACCATATCATTTTGCAGTCCAGACCATTAAAAATCATTTTGTATTTTGGCTTGAGTTTCCCTTTATCTCAAATGTCCTCTACAGGTAACTCATGGGCTACCAACAACATCTCCTTTCTATAACTTATCAGTAATACAACTTTAGAAGATCATAGATCATAGAATCCCTACAGTGTGGAAACAGGCCCTTCAGCCCAACAAGTCCACACCATCCCTCGGAGCATCCTACCCAGACCCATCCCCCTATAACCCACCTAATCTACACATCCCTGAACACTACGGGCAATTTAGCATGGCCAATCCATCTAGCCTGCACATCTTTGAACAGTGGAAGGAAACTGGCGTACCTAGAGGAAACCCACGCAGACGTGAGTAGAATGTGCAAACTCCACACAGACAGTCGCCCAAGGGTGGAATCGAACCCAGGTCCCTGGCGCTGTGAGGCAGCAGTGCTAGCTGCTGAGCCACTGTGTTGAACTCTTGCTCATTTTTCTTCTGTTTGAATGTGTAATGGTCTCCATTTCCTCATCAAGACTTCATTTTTAAGGTAGTGACATTCTGGGATACACTGAGATTTTTCTTCTGTCTGTGCTGTTTAATACATAGCCATTATTTTTTCATCTTTTTATTGTAATTCAACTAAGTCTCTGAATTAAAAATACCCACTTTGTCCTCCACCTCTTCTTGTTCTTTTTTTTCTTATCCATTTGATCAAACACAGTTTCTGATAATTGTAACTGGATTTGACATCCTATTTCAAGTCAGCCATGGAAGTGGCAAGGTGAGCACTTGCTTCGTCAATGAACTGCACAATGGAAAGATCATTGGGTGCATTTGCTGCTGGGTGTTCTGAGGAATTGGGTTTATTATGCTTCAGAGGCCTTGCACAGTCTGGAAAAGGTTGTCAAGCTGTGTACATCATCGAAGGTCAGGAATATTGCACAGAAGCAGTGCAGCTAAATTAAAAGTACAGCCATATGCTCTGAATGAAAAGTCGTTTGAGGTGTTTGAATGACAGTGTTTGAGGTTGGGCAGTGATGAGTTAATGCTCTTTCCTCATTTGATTTAGTATATTTTCTTCAAGCAGGGCAAGATGAAAGGGATGAGTTCTCAACTGGCAAGTTTCAAAGGGCCAGCAGGAAGTTACAGGTTAGAACATAATTACATATTATTTATTAGATGCTGAAATCTAGTCAAGGGTTACTGAGATTTTTAAATAAAAATTACGATGCCATTAACATAAATTAAGAGTGTGGGATATAGGCTGCAAACTAATTGAGATGTTTGAGTGGGTTATAAATTAAATACTGTATTCATGGATGTGACTTATAGCTAGAATCTAATTGAAGAGTGATTAAGGACAGCAAATTTAGCAGGGAATGTTGCAGAAGTGTGAGATCAGAGGTGAGCGACACAGGAGAGAATGGGGTGTCCTTGACATATTCAAATGCCTGGATAAATAATTGTTGTACAGACATTATCCTTCAGCTGACCAGAATAGAGCAATAGATTTAGGAGAGCATTTTGTATGCATTGCAAGATACAAGTGGGTTAAGTGTCAATGTGTTAAAAACAATAGGAAGTTCATCAGTAATCATTAGACAGGGAAAGAACAACATATTCACAGGGGTGACAAAATACTTGGGAGGAGAGGAAGATGAAGGACCTGGGAGCTTCAGATGGAGTTTGGCTTGGCTGTGTTACTTAAGCTGTCAGGATGGTGAGAATGAACTCTTGTGAATTCTTCATCAGCCAGAGCAGCACTGCCCTATTGAAGCAGGGGTTTCATTTGCTTACCTCACCATTCAAGAAACAGTAGAAGATGGAGACAAAGAAGCCCTGTAAGGAGAGAAGAGACATTTTAAGAATCATCAAACATGGAATTCAACATTACAGATCCGTATAGATCATTCCCCCTTCACTGCAGGAATTGAACAAGTTTCAGGTACACCAAGAAATTAGACAAATAGTTATATGTAGCTGTTGTGGGGAAATTGTTGGAGTCTATAATCAAGGATGAAGTAGCCGAACATCTTAAAAAATTTTCAGTTAATTAGGGTGAGCCAGCATAGATTCATGACAGATAGGTCATGACTGACAAACGTGAACAGGTGGCTGAAGTGGTGGACAGGGGAATGTCTATAGATGCTGTTTACGTGGACTTCCAAAAGTGTTTTGATAAAGTTCCACATTAGAGACAGTTAACTAAGAATTGAGAGAAAATTGCTGATATGGTTAGGTAATTGGTAGGTGCTCAAACTGACTAGTGGTTTCCCACACCGATTAGGGTTTGGGGCCTCAATTATTCACATTACTTATTAAACACTTGAATGGTGGCATAGAAAGTCATATGTCCAAAATTTGCTGATGACACAAAGTTAGGTGGCATTGTAGACAGTGTAGATGATAGCATAAAATTACAATGGTTAGACAGAATGATAGAACTGTGGGAGATGGAATACAATGTCAGAAAGTGTAAGGTTATCCATTTTCAACTGAAAAAGGATAGCTCAGGGTACTTCATAGATGGTACGAAGTTAAATATAATGGATGTCCAAAGAGATTTGGAGGTTCAGTTGGATAGATCTTTAAAATGTCATGAACAGGTGGGGAAAATAATCAAGAAAGCTAATGGAATACAGGTCTTTCTACCTAGAGGACAGGAATAGAAGGATCCAAAAGTTATGCAATACCCTGATTATACACCACTTGGAGTATTTAGGAAGCTTTGGCTTTGGAGGGAGTACCACATAGGTTTACAAGAATGATATCTGGACTAAAGGAATTATGAGGATAGATAATACAAATTAGGCTTGTTTTCTCTAGGATTTAGAAGTTTAACGGGTGATCTGATTGATATTTTCAAGATATTGACAGGAAAAGACAAGGTAGGTGAAGATAAACTATTTCCACTAGTTGTTGGTGATTCTAGGTCTAGGGGTATATTCTGAGAATTAGGGCCAGACCATTCAGGAGAAATGTTAGGAAGAACTTCTCTACACATTTACGGAGTTAGATCATAGATCAACCATGATCTCGTTAAACGGTGGCACAGGCTTAGGGGCTGAATGGCTTACTCATGTTCTTATAATAAGTCACTTGGAGGATAAAAAAGAAGTGTTAATGCAATTATAAAAGTCTTTAGTGAGACCACACTAGCATATGGTGTACAGTTGGGTTGATCTCCTGAATCAAGGAAGAATACATGTGTCCTGCAGGGAGTACACAGAAAGTAAGCTACACTGATTGCTGGAATACAAAGATTGTCCTACGAGGGGAATTTGAGTGGACGATTTCTATACTCCCTTGATGGTACAACAAGAGGTGACTGCATTTCGAGATAAAATTTCTAAGGGGCGTGGATGTAGTATATTTGCATTTTCAAAAGGCTTTTGATAATATCCTTCATAACAAGGTAGTAGGCAGAGCATGGGATGGGGTAATCTGTTGGCATGGATTGAGAATTGGTTGACACTCAAGAACAGAATGGGAATAAGTGGGTGGCAGGCAGTGACTAGTGGGTTTCAACATGGAACATGGAACATGGAACATGGAACAATACAGCACAGTACAGGCCCTTCAGCCCACGATGTTGTGCCGAACTTTTACCCTAATCCTAAGTCTATCTAACCTCCACCCTTACCTTATACTATCATCCATATGCCTATCTAACAGCCGCTTAAATGCCCCTAATGAGGCCGACTCCACTACCCTCTCCGGCAATGTATTCCACGCACCTACCACTCTCTGAGTAAAGAACCTACCTCTGACATCTCCCCTATATCTACCTCCACTCAGTTTAAAACTATGCCCCCTTGCAATAGCCACCTCGACTCTAGGGTGCCAGCTATTCACAATATTATAAACGACCTGGATGAGGGAACCAAATGTAACATTGGTTATGGGAACTGGGAAGTGGTTCATTTTGGTACAAATAACATTTGCTGATGACACAAGTTTGCTGATGACACAATACGGGGCAGAACAGTGAATTGTGAGGGGGATATAAGGAGGTTTCAAGGTGATTTAGACAATTGAGTGACAAACACATGGCAGATGCAGTACAATGTGGCTAGATGTGAAGTTATAGAGTCATAGATTCATACAGCACAAAAACAAACTCTTTGGTCCAACCTGTCCATGCTGACCAGGTATTCCCCATGAATGAGCCCCATTTGCCTGCGTTTGGTCCAAATCTCTCTAAACCCTTCCCAAATGTGTTTTAAATGTTATTGTACCCACCTCTACCACTTCTTCTGGCAGGTCATTCCACACATGTGCTTCCCTCTGTATGAAAAAGTTGGCCCACAGTTTGGTGTGAAAAGCAGAAAGGAAGAGTATTATTTAAATGATGATATTTTGGGAAGTATGATGTCCTAAGGGATATGAGTGTCTTTGTCCACCAGTCAATGAAAATAAACAGGTAAATGCAGCAAGCTATTGGCCTTCATGGCAAGAGGATGAGTTCAAGTAGGGATGCTTCACTGCAATTATACAAGGACTTAGTGAGACCACACCTGGAGTATTGCATGCAGTTTTGATCTCACTACCTAAGAAAGGATATACTTGCCATGGAGGTTCATAATGCTGATACCAAGATGGAAGGATCGTCCTATGGGGAGAGATTGGTATGACAGGCTTTTTATTCACTAGAGTTCACTAAAGGATGAGAGGGTATCTGATTGAAATATGTAAATTTCTAACAGGGCTGGCCAGACTAGACATGGAATATGTTTCCCCTGACTGGGGAGATGAGAACTAGGGGATACAGGATATGAAATAAATCATTCAGGACTGAGATGAGGAAACATTTCTTCACTCAAAGGGTAATAACTGGCAGAATTCTCTGCTACAGAATGCTATGGAGGCCAAATCACTGAATATAATCAAGGAAGAGAAAGATAAATTTTTAGATTTTAAAAGCATCAAGAGGTATTGAGAGAATGCAGGGAAGTGACATTGAGGCAGAGGATGAGGAATGATCAGATTGAATGGCAAGCAGGCTAAAAGGACTGAATGGCCTAATTGTGATCCTAGTTTCTAATTTTCTGCGTTAATTAATCCATGAATGTCTTAGTGCACTATAATCAATAGTTTCCAACCATCATAGCAGGTAAGGCAGCACAACAGACCTGTGAGCAAAGTTATAGTTATTGGAACAAATGGGATAGTAGTAAAGTGAGTGCAAAATTGGTTAGAGATAAAAGGTTCTGCAGATGCTGGAGAATCTGAGATAACGAGGTGTGGGGCTGGATGAACACAGCAGGCCATGCAGCATGATAGGAGCAGGAAAGCTTGACGTTTTGGGCCTAGACCCTTCATCAGAAATGGGGGAGGGGAAGAGGGTTCTGAAATAAATAGGGAGAGAGGGGGAGGCGGATAGAAGATGGATAGAGGAGAGGATAGGTGGAAAGGAGGCAGACAAGTCAAAGAGGCGGGGATGGAGCCAGTAAAGGTGAGTGTAGGTGGGGGGGTAGGGAGGAGATAGGTCAGTCCAGGGAGGACGGACAGGTCAAGGGGGCGGGATGAGGTTAGTAGATAGGAGATGGGGGTGTGGCTTGAGGTGAGAGGAAAAACAGGTTAGGGAGGTGGAGATGAGCTGGGCTGGTTTTGGGATGCGGTTGGGGGAGGGGAGATTTTGAAGCTTGTGAAATCCACATTGATGCCATTGGGCTGCAGGGTTCCCAGGCTGAATATGATTTGCTGTTCCTGCAGCCTTCGGGTGGCATCATTGTGGCATTGCAGGAGGCCCAGGATGGACATGTCATCTGAGGAATGGGAGGGG
>JAHRHZ010000056.1:30352124-30488179 GCA_024137785.1 Ginglymostoma cirratum | reverse complement strand
TGCAGTCCTTGAAGAATGAGGACATCTGAGATGTGCGGGAGTGGAATGCCTCATCCTGGGAGCAGATGCGGCGGAATTGGGAATAGGGGATGGCATTTTTACAGGAAGGTGGGTGGGAGGTGGTGTATTCCAGGTAGCTGTGGGAGTCAGTGGGCTTGAAATGGACATCGGTTTCTAGGTGGTTACCCGAGATGGAGACAGAGAGGTCCAGGAAGGAGAGAGAAGTGTTGGAGATGGTCCAGGTGAACTTCAGGTTGAGGTGGAAGGTGTTGGTGAAGTGGATGAAATGTTCGAGCTCCTCGTGGGAGCACGAGGCGGCGTCGATACAGTCATCAATGTAACAGAAGAAGAGGTGGGGTTTAGGGCCAGTGTCAGCACGGAAAAATGGTTGGGAATAGACAGTGTTTGTTAACAAGCATGGGGCTGGATGAACACAGCAGGTCAAGCAGCATCATTTGAGCAGGAAAACTTGACGTTTCGGGCCCAAATCCTTCATCAGACTGTGTTTGAGCAAGGGAAGGTTTTAGTGGAGTTTCCCAGGCATCACGTTGGGACTCTTGCATTTCCTGATAATGCACTTTCGACCTTCATGTGCGAGTTAAAATTTCAAAGATTGCAGATATGATACTCTCAACATTTTGAAATGTAAGGACTTGAAAAAAAAGTAGAAAATTTTTGGAATAAACAATCAGTGGGAAGATCAAATTCGATGTGGAGAACTGGGAAGTGGTTCATTTTGGTACAAATAACATGGACAAACAATACAAAATAGGAGGCAGAGGGATCTGGGTGTGCAGGTACACAGGTCACAAAGTGGCAATGCAGGTGGAGAAGGTAGTCAACAAGGCATATGGCATGCTTGCCTTCATCGGCCAGGGCATTGAGTTTAAAAATTGGCAGGTAATGTTGCAGCTTTACAGAACCTTAGTTAGGCCGCATTTGGAATATTGTGTTCAATTCTGGTTGCCATACTACCAGAAGGATGTGGTGGCTTTGGAGAGGGTACAGAAAAGATTTACCAGGATATTGCCTGGTATGGAGGGCATTATCTATGAGGAGAGGTTGGAGAAACTTGGGTTGTTCTCACTGGAGCAACAGAGGTTGACGGGCGACCTGACAGAGGTCTACAAGATTGTGAAGGGCGTGGACAGACTGGACAGTCAGAAGCTTTATCCGAGGGTGGAACGGTCAGTTACTAGTGGGCATAGGTTTAAGGTGCGAGGGGCAAGATTTAAAGGTGATGTACAATCATCAAGATTTAAAGGTGATGTTTTTTACACAGAGGGTGGTGAGTGCCTGGAACTCACTGCCAGAGGAGGTAGTGGAAGTTGATATGATAGTGACTTTTAAAGGGCGTCTTGACAAACAGATTAATTGGATGGGAATAGAGGGATACGGTCCCCGGAAGGGTAGGGGTTTTTAGTTGTGATGGGCAGCATGTCGGTGCAGGCTTGGAGGGCCAAAGTGCCTGTTTCTGTGCTGTAATTTTCTTTATTCTTTATTCTAAAAATGGTTCAACTCTAAAGTGAATACAGGAGCAGAGGGACATGGCGATATATGTTCATAAGCAAGTCAAGGTGACAGGACAGGTTCATAGCACATCGTATATGAGGAGAATATGTTGAACTTGTTTTGACATCAGCTAGTGTATTGGGTACTGTTATTTAGGAAGGCACTGGAAAGAGTACAGATGTGAATAGTTTGAGGGACAAGGAACCTCAGGTATGAAGATAGATTGGAGATGTTAGAAAGATTTTCCTTGGAGGAGCAAAATTTGATTAGAGGTATTCAAAATTATGAGGGATCTGGACAGAGTAAATGAGCGAAGTTTGTAAAAAGGATTGATTAAGGGCAAAAATGAAATAACATCATAGCTGATCTGCTAATGACTGAGAAAAGAGTCAAGCTTTTCACTTTGCACTCATCAGGACAGACTTAAGAATGCCAATTTTCAAAGGGACCAACAACCTATACCCAAGGAAAGGATGCTGATTGGTTGGCAAGTCCACTTTATTGAGGTTCTGACATGGAAACGCACCAGGGAATATTTGTCAGAAAAACTTTTGTTTAATTCAAAAAGACATAATACTTGGATATATCCCTGCAAATGTAGCTTCTAGCAATGACTCATATGACAAGCCCAGGTGATTACAATTACAATATGTTAGCAATCTAGATGTGCTGCCAATATCTGAAACTGTATTCAATGAAGTAACATTTACAGGCAATGGTCATATTCAACAAGAGAGATTATAATCTTCTCCCCATGACAGTCAATGGCATTATCATTGCTGAATTCCCAACTACCAACATTCTGGGGATTGATCCTATCATTGAGCAGAAAGTGAACTGAACCAGCCAAAAGAGCAAAGAACAAAAGAGAAGTGCAGCATAGGGATAGACCTTTTGGCCCTCCAAGCCTGTGCCAATCATCATGCTGTAACTAAACTAAAAAACAAACTTTTCTGCTCTTGTTCAGTCAGTATCCCGCTATTCCCTCCCTATTCATGTAACCATCCAGATGCCTCTTAAATGTCACCAACGTGCCTGCTTCCACCAAGTCTTCCCGCAGTGCATTGCAGGCTCCCACCTCTCTTTGCATGAAAAACATCCCTCGCACATCTCCCTTAAACTTTCCCCCTCTCAATTTGAACCTGTGCCTCCTTGTAATTGAAACTACAATCTGGGAAAAAGCCTCTGACTATCCACTATCTATGCCCCTCACAATTTTGTAGATCTCTATCAGGTCTCCTCTCAGCCGTTGTCTTTCCAGTGAAAACAATCCTAGTCTTTTTAACCTTTCCTCATAGCCAATGCCCTCAAGACTGGGCAACATCCTGGTGAACGTTCTCGGCACTCTCTCCAAAGCTTCCACGTCCTTCTGGTAATGTGATGACCAAAACTGCACACAATACTCCAAATGCGGCCTAACAAGGGTTTCATACAGCTATAACATGGGCTTTACCAACTTGCGTACTCCATGCCCCGGGCGATGAAGGCAAGCATGCCATATGCCTTCTTAATCACCTTGACCATCTGTATTGCTGCTTTTAGGGAACTGTGGACCTGCACACCCAGATCCATATGTACATTAATGTTGCTATGGGTTCTGCCATTTACAGTATAATTTGCACCTAAATTTGATCCTCCAAAATGCATCACTTCGCATTTGCCTGGATTAAACTTTATCTGCCATTTCTGCGCCCAAGTCACCAGTCTAGCTATATCTTGTTGTATACCTTCACAATCGTCGGCACTATCAGCAACTCCACCAATCTTCATGTCATCTGCAAACTTGTTAATCACATTTTCCTTCAGATTATTTATATATACTACAAACAGCTTAGGACCTAAGGCTGATCCCTGTGGAACACAACTATTTACTGGTCTCCATTCAGAAAAACATCCTTCCGCCACTAACCCTCTGTCTTCTATGACCAAGCCAGTTTTGTATCTAGCCAGCCCAGCCCAAATCACATGTGGTTTTAGTCTTCATACCAATCTGCCATATAGGACTTTATCAAATGCCTTACTCAAGTCCATATAAACTACATCCACAGCCCTTTCCTCATCAATTATCTTTGTCGCCTCTTCAAAAAAAGTCAATCAGGTTGGTGAGACATGACCTTCTCTGTACTAAACCATGCTGCTTGTCACTAACTAGTCCATTTTATTCCAAATATGCACATATCTTGTCCCTCAGTATCTTCTTCAAGAGGTTCCCCACCACAGACATCAGGTTCACCGACCTATAATTTCTTGGATTATCCCTGCTTCCTTTCTTAAAGGAGAGAACAACACTGGCACTCTCCAGTACTCTGGAACCTCACCTGTGAGGATGTGAAGATATCTGCTAATGGCCAAGCTAATTCTTGTCTTGCCTCACGCAGTAACCTGGGATAGACCCCATCTGGCCCTGGGGACCTATCTACCTTAATGCAATTTAGGATACCCAAAACTTCCTCCTTCAACATATTGACATTCTCTGGAGTCATCCTTGATGTCAACATCAATCATGTCCTTTTTCTTGGGGAATACCAACATAAAGCAAAGGTAGTTCTCCTGTGATATGATAGTTGCATTATTACGTAACCTCATACTATAGAAAATTGCTATACCTTTACAGCAGAAAGTTTGCATTATCCAAACAGCATCCGCTAATCATTTATCGCATTATGGCCAATTCGCATTAATAAAACATGCATTATAACAGAACTACCAGTACTCATTAAGGTTCTATCCCACTTCTTGTGGCTCCCATGTATAACATCCCCCCTCTGTCCTTGACTAAGCTTACAGTTTCCCTTGTCATCCCTGGTTCTTGAATCCTGCCATTCATATTCTTCAGTTTTGCAGGGACATGCATGTCCTGCACTTTAATCAACTGCTCTTTAAAAGCCTCCCACAAGACAGGTGTGGATAACTGCTCCCAGTCCATATTCTCTAGTTCCTGTTAATTTGGATGTAATTGGCCCTTAACCAATTAAACACCCTCACCTGAAGGCCAGTCTTGTCCTTGTCCATGACTACTTGAAATCTTATGGAGTTATAGTCATTAAGCCCAAACGCTCTCCTCCTGAAACATCAATCACCTGTCCTGGTTCATTCCCTTGTACCAAGACTAGTCTGGCCTCCTTTCTGGTTGGATTGTCAACATGTTATCTCAAAAAGCCCTCCTGGATACATCTAATAAATTGCTTTCCATCTGAGCCCTTGGCTCTAAGGGTGTCCCAGTCAATAAGAAAAAATTTTAAGACACTCACCACGACTACCTTGCTTTTTTTCACACCTTTCCAGTATCTGCTTCCTCTCTTTCTTGTGGGCTGTTGGGGAGTCTACAGAAAACTCCCAACATCATGATTTAACCCTTCTTATTCCTGAGCTCTACCCATAATGCCTTACTCGAAGATCCCTCTGATGTGTCATACCTCAGCACAGCTGTGATGTGATCCCTAATCAGCAATGCAACTCCCCCACCCGAGATAACAAGCATGGGGCTGGATGAACACAGCAGGTCAAGCAGCATCATAGGAGCAGGAAAACTTGACATTTCGGGCCTAAACCCTTCATCAGAAATGACTATAACTCCATAAGATTTCAAGTAGTCATGGACAAGGACAAGACTGGCCTTCAGGTGAGGGTGTTTAATTGGTTAAGGGCCAATTACATCCAAATTAACAGGAACTAGAGAATATGGACTGGGAGCAGTTATCCACACCTGTCTTGTGGGAGGCTTTTAAAGAGCAGTTGATTAAAGTGCAGGACATGCATGTCCCTGATGAAGGGTTTAGGCCTGAAATGTCAAGTTTTCCTGCTCCTATGATGCTGCTTGACCTGCTGTGTTCATCCAGCCCCATGCTTGTTATCTCGGATTCTCCAGCATCTGCAGTACCTTTTATCTCTGATACAACTCCCCCACCCCTTTTGTTTCCTTTTCTGTCTCGTCTAAAACAGCGATAACCTGAAATATTAAAGCTACCAGTCCTGTCCCTCCATTAAACATGTCTCCGTAATGGCAATAACATCATAATTCCATGCAGTAATCCATGTTCTTAGTTCATCTGTCTTACCTGCAACATTTCTTGCATTAAAGTAAATGCACACCAGACCTCCAGTCCCCCGAGTCCCACAACTTCCCTCTAGCAGCTCTTACTCTGCGTATTGTATATCTTCGTCTCTCATTTGTCCCCATTCTCTGCACTCACTGGCTTGCTGTTCCCGTTCCCACCCCCCGCCACACTAGTTTAAACTATCCCGAAGAGCTCTAGCAAATCTCCTGCCCAGGATATTGATGTCCCTCCAGTTCAAGTGCAACCCATCCTTCTTGCACAGGTTCCACTATCCCCAGAAGACATCCCAATGATCCATATATCTAAAGCCCTCCCTCGTACACAGGCTGTGTAGTCACATGTTCAACTGTAATCTCTCTGTTCCTAGCCTCCCTAGCCCCTGGCACAGTTAGCAATGCTGAAGTGACTACGCTGATAATCCTGAATTTTAGCTCCCTACCTAACCCTCTGAATTGCCCTCACAGGACCTCTTCTTTCTTCCTATCTATGTGCCAATGTGGACAATGACTTCTGTCTGCTTTCCCTCCTGTTTCTGGATGTCCTGTACACGCTCAGGGGCATCCAGGACCCTGGACCAGGGAGGTCACACACCATCCTAGAGTCTCAGACACTGCCACTAAAAGGCCTGTCTGTGCCACTGACTATCGAGTCACCTACTACTATCACTTGTCTGGACTTTGCGCCACCCTGCTTTACAGCAGAACCAGTTGTTGTACCACAGGCCTGGCAGCTGCTTGTACTATCTCCTGAGAGGCTATTCCCACTCAACAGCATCCAAAACGGTATACCTGTTTGAGAGGGGAATAGTCACAGATTCCTGCATCACCTGCCTGCCTTTTCCTGGCAGTCACCCATGTATCTGTCTGGAATAACAACGTGTAGAGCTGGATGAACACAGCAGGCCAAGCAGCATCGGAGGAGCAGGAAAGCTTGACGTTTCGGGCCTAGACCCTTCATCAGAAATGGGGGAGGGGAAGAGGGTTCTGAAATAAATAGGGAGAGAGGGGGAGGCGGATAGAAGATGGATAGAGGAAAGGATAGGTGGAGAGGAGACAGACAAGTCAAAGAGGCGGGGATGGAGCCAGTAAAGGTGAGTGTAGGTGGGGAGGTAGGGAGGAGATAGGTCAGTCCAGGGAGGATGGACAGGTCAAGGGGGCGGGATGAGGTTAGTAGATAGGAGATGGGAGTGTGGCTTGAGGTGGGAGGAGGGGATAGGTGAGAGGAAGAACAAGTTAGGGAGGTGGGGACGAGCTGGGCTGGTTTTGGGATGCGGTTGGGGGAGGGGAGATTTTGAAGCTTGTGAAATCCACATTGATACCATTGGGCTGCAGGGTTCCCAGCCTGAATATGATTTGCTGTTCCTGCAGCCTTTGGGTGGCATCATTGTGGCATTGCAGGAGGCCCAGGATGGGCATGTCGTCTGAGGAATGGGAGGGGGAGTTGAAATGGTTCGCGACTGGGAGGTGCAGTTGTTTGTTGCGAACTGAGCGCAGGTGTTCTGCAAAGCGGTCCCCAAGCCTACGCTTGGTTTCCCCGATGTAGATGAGGCCACAACGGGTACAGCGGATGCAGTATACTACATTGGCAGATGTGCAGGTGAACATCTGCTTGATGTGGAAAGTCTTCTTGGGGCCTGAGATTGGGGTGAGGGAGGAGGTGCAGGGGCAGGTGTAGCATTTCCTGCGGTTGCAGGGAAAAGTGCCGGGTGTGGTGGGGCTGGAGGGGGGTGTGGAGCGGACAAAGGAGTCACGGAGAGAGTGGTCCCTCCTGAAAGCAGACAAGGGTGGGGAGGGAAAAATGTCTTTGGTGGTGGGGTCTGATTGCAGATGGCGGAAGTGTCGGCGGATGATGGGTTGGATGTTTTATTTTTTGCTGGAGGTTGGTGGGGTGGTACGTGAGGATGAGGGGGATTTTTTTTGGTTGTTATTGCGGGGACGGAGTGTGAGGGATGAGTTGCGGGAGATGCGGGAGACACGGTCGAGGGCGTTCTCGACCACTGCAGGGGGGACGTTGCGGTCCTTGAAGAATTTTTTTATTTTTTGCCAGAGGTTGGTGGTTTTTTGACTTGTCTGTCTCCTCTCCGCCTATCCTCTCCTCTATCCATCTTCTATCTGCCTCCCCCTCTCTCCCTATTTATTTCAGAACCCTCTACCCCTCCCCCATTTCTGATGAAGGGTCTAGGCCCGAAACATCAAGCTTTCCTGCTCCTATGATGCTGCTTGGCCTGCTGTGTTCATCCAGCTCCACACCTTGTTATCTCAGATTCTCCAGCATCTGCAGTACCTATTATATCTGTCTGTCTGGACCTGTGTTGTGATCACCTCCCTAAAGGTAGTGTCTATAACTCTCTCTCTTCCCCCAGAATGCACCACAGTGTATCCAGCTGCTTCTCCAACTGAACCACGTGGTCTGTGAGGAGCTGCAGCTGGTCACACTTCCTGTAGATGTAATTGTCAGGGACGTTGGACTGCTTCCTGATTTTCCACATCTGGCAGGAGGAGTATACCATTACCCTAACTGTCTTCTGCGCCCTTTTACACTCAGAATCTTACCTTGTCTGTCCTCCTTGCAGTGTTTTTTTATGGTTAGAGGAGGTGCAGGTGGGAGGAATGCTACACTAATGTAATGTTTTGGGTTTAGCCACTCCTTGACACCAGTTCCTCTGCGATATTTAGACCAGTCGTGGCCCCAGTTGGAGCTACAACAGCAGATCAGAGACTAGTAATTCTGTGCATGTAACTTTCTGCCTGACTTTCTAACCATCTTCTTCCATCTACAACGCACATGTCACAAGTGTGATACTTTCTACTTGTCTTGTGCGCAGCTCCATCCAAGGTAAAGCAGCCCATCTCATTAGCATCTCACATAACACCTTCAAAATTTATTCCCTCTGCCCATAATGAACAGTGGCAGCAGTGTGTACACTCACAAACTCATTAAAACTTCTTCAATAGCACCTTCCAAATCCGTGGCTACTACCACTTAGAAGGACTAGGATAGTAGGTGCATAAGAGTGCTACCACCTACAAGTACTCCTCCAAATCTCACACAATTGTGACTTGAAAAGATAACACCATTCCTTCAGTGTTGCTTAAGGTAAAATTCTCAAACCATCTTTCTAATAGAGCTACATCAGGTGGAATGGCAGCTCATCACCATCTTCCCAAAGGAATTTAAGTTTGGCAATGAATGCTGGCTCATCCAGTAATCAGCACGCTGTGAATGAATAAATGTTTAAAAATTTTATGGAATTAGCAATTCAAGGTTCCATTAATGTCCAAATTAATAGTGACATAATTGAACACTTCTCTTGGTCAGCTCTCATTAACACCCTTGTTTTTCCATGGGAATGTATTTTTAGAACATAGAACAATACAGCGCAGAACAGGCCCTTCAGCCCTTGATGTTGCGCCGACCTGTGAACTAATCTAAACCCACCCCCTACATTATCCCATCATCATCCATATGCTTATCCAAGGACTGTTTAAATGCCCCTAATGTGGCTGAGTTAACTACATTAGCAGGCAGGACATTCCACGCCTTTACCACTCTCTGAGTAAAGAACCTGCCTCTGACATCTGTCTTAAATCTATCACCCCTCAATTTGCAGCTATGCCCCCTCCTACTAGCCGATGTCATCATCCGAGGAAAAAGACTCTCACTGTCCACCCTATCTAATCCTCTGATCATTTTGTAGGTCTCTATTAAATCCCCTCTTAGCTTTCTTCTCTCCAATGAGAACAGACCCAAGTCCCTCAGCCTTTCCTCATAAGACCTTCACTCCAGACCAGGCAACATCCTGGTAAATCTTCTCTGCACCTTTTCCAATGCTTCCACATCCTTCCTCTTATGGGGCGACCAGAACTGTACGCAATATTCCAAGTGAGGCCGCACTAGCGTTTTGTACAGTTGCAGCATGACATCACGGCTCCGGAACTCAATCCCTCTACCAATGAAACCTAACACACCGTATACCTTCTTAACAGCACTATCAACCTGGGTGGTAACTTTCAGGGATCCATATACCCATCCCATTCAGGGATACCAAGATCCCTCTGCACATCCACATTACCAAGAATCTTTCCATTGACCCAGTATTCTGCATTCCTATTATTCTTCCCAAAGTGCATCACCTCACATTTATCTGCATTGAACTCCATTTGCCACCTTTCAGCCCAATTCTGCAGTTTATCCATGTCTCCCTGCAACCTGCAACATTCTTCCACACTGTCCACCACTCCACCGACTTTAGTGTCATCTGCAAACTTACTAACCCATCCACCTATGTCTGCATCCAATAAAAATGACAAACAGCAGTGGTCCCAAAACAGATCCTTGTGGCACACCACTAGTAACCGGACTCCAGGCTGACTATTTTCCATCAACTGCCACTCTTTGGCTTCTTTCAGAAAGCCAGTTTCTAATCCAAACTGCTAAATCTCCCTCAATCCCATGCCTCTGCATTTTCTCCAATAGCCTACCATGTGGAACCTTATCAAAGGCTTTACTGAAGTCCATGTACACCATGTCAACTGCCCTACCCTCATCCACATGCTTGGTCACCTTCTCAAAAAATTCAATGAGGTTTGTGAGACACGACCTGCCCTTGACGAATCCATGTTGACTATCTCCAATCAAATTGTTGTTTGCTAGATGATTATAAATCCTCTCTTATAATCCTTTCCAAAACATTTCCTACAACAGATGTAAGGCTCACTGGTCTATAATTACCTGGGTCATCTCTACCGCCCTTCTTGAACAAGGGCACAACATTTGCAATCCTCCAGTCATCTGGTACTAAACCTGTAGCCAATGACGACTCAAAGATCAAGGCCAAAGGCTCCGCCATCTCCTCCCTAGCTTCCCAGAGAATCCTCAGAAAAATCCCATCCGGCCCAGGGGATTTATCTACCTTCACACCTTCTAGGATTGATAACACGTCCTCCTTACTAACCTCAATCCTTTCAAGTCTAATAGCCTGTATCTCAGTCTTCTCCTCTACAATATTCTCCTTTTCCCGATGAGAAATATTTGTTTAGCACCTCTCCGATCTCCACAGGGTCCACATACAACTTCCTACTTCTGTCTTTGACTGGCCCTATTCTTACCCTAGTCATCCTTTTATTCCCCACAGAAAATGAAGCATTTTTCTGAAGAAAGGTCTAGGCCCGAAACGTCAGCCTTCCTGCTCCTCTGATGCTGCTTGGCCTGCTGTGTTCACCCAGCTCTACACCTTGTTATGACAGTCTAAATACTGGCTGATTCAGCAGCACCCACATTCAATTTTCCAGGACTCATTCTCCACTGTTCCTTGTGGTAAAGGATTCCAAAGAAAGTCTTCCTCATTTCTGCTTTAAACAACAGGCCCCCTATTTTGAAGCCATTATCTCTAGTTTTGTCTGTGATGAGACATATCCTATTAACATTTGCCTTGTTAAGACCTCTCAGATCTTACATGTTTTAGTAAGGTTCATTATTCTTAATTCCAATGTGTATGTACCTGATCAGTTCAACCTTTCCTCATAAGGCAACTCCTTCATCTATGTAAAATTCAATAGATATAATATCTTCAGCACATTCAAGTACGCAAACATTCTCCAATTTACATGTAGATCCAAGTTGACAGAGACTGCAGATCTACTTAACAAATGTTATTACTTATCACAAGCAATGAATAACAACAGGATAGCTAACCAAAGTTCAACAATTATAAATCATTGATAGCTGGATGCAGGTAGAGGATGCAGGTAGACTCATTGGTCAGTGATATGGGTGGAGTGGATAGATAAGCAGGAAGATGGACAGGTTAGGACCAGTCAGGGAGGTGGGACATGGGAAAAGGCCAGGTATGGAGGAATTTTGAAGCTGGTGAAGTCAATATTCAGGACCTTGGGCTGTAAGCTCCCAAGATGAAATATCAGGTGTTGTTCCTCCAGTTTACATTTGGCTTCATTCTGACAGCGGAAAAGGCCAAGGAAGGACATGTTGCCAGGGGAGGGGGAGGGGGAATTAAAGTGGATGGCTACCGGAAGATCAGGTTGGTTGGTGCGTGCAGGGTGCAGATGCTCCGGGAACCGGTCCCTTAGTCTGCGTTTGGTCTCCCCGATATAGAGGAGACCACATTGAGAGAAATGGATACAACAAATCAGGTTGGATGAGGTGCAGGTGAATCTTTGCCGGATCTGGAAGGGTTGTTTGGGGCCTTGGATGGAGGTGAAAGGGGAACTGTTGGGGCACATGTTGCACTTCTTGCAGCTGCAACACGGAAGGATTTGAACCCGAGTCCTCAGAACACTACCTGGGTCTCTGGATTAACAATCCAGTGATAATAATGCTAGGCAATTGCCTCCCCCAATGTGTTCCAGCACGTTACAATACGAACACATCAGTTTCTGACTATCACCTCCACCCTCAATACTTTCTCTTGTGACCTGAGGAGGTAAGCTGGGGGCATTTCCAGCTTTCTATTCCTTAAATTGGCCACTTGCTTCCTTTCATTGTCTATCCCTTTCAAATACACATGGCAAAGGAAAAAAATGTTTTCATTATATCGATTAATTCATAATCATTAGGTCGTCTAGCAGTTACAACATTGAGTCATGACATTGTATAGTCATAGAGAGCTGCAACACACAAAAAAGGAGCTGAAATTGATTGCATGTCAAAAACAATCACCTACATATTCTAATCTTGTTTTCCAGAACATGGCCCACGGCTTTGTATGTCTTGGCAAGCACACATCTAAATACTTCTTAAATGTCATGAGGGCTTCTGCCTCTAATACCCTTACCGGCAATGAGTTCCAGATTCCCACCACCATCTGGGTGAAAGTTTTTCCTCACATCTCCTCTAAGCCTTCTGGCCCTTACAAAGAACAAAGAAAATTACAGCATAGGAACAGGGCCTTCGGCCCTCCAAGCCTGCGCCGTTCGAGATCCTCTGTCTAAACCTGTCATCTATTTTCTAAGGGTCTGTATCCCTTTGTTCCCTGTCCAGATACATCTTAAAAGACACTAACGTGTCTGCGTCTACCACCTCCGCTGGCGTGTTCCAGGCACCCACCACCCTCTGCGTAAGGAACTTTCCACGCATATCTCCCGTAAACTTTCCTCCTCTCACTTTGAAGTCATGACCCCTAGTAATTGAGTCCCCCACTCTGGGAAAAAGCGTCTTGCTATCCACCTTGTCTATACCCCTCATGATTTCGTAGACCTCAATCAGGTCCCCCCCTCAATCTCCATCTTTCTAATGAAAATAATCCAAGTCAACTCAACCTTTCTTCATAGCTAGCGCCCTCCATACCAGGCAACATCCTTGTGAACGTCCTCTGCACCCTCTCCAAAGCATGCACAAACTTTTGGTAATGTGGCGACCAGAACTGTATGCAGTACTCTAAATGTGGCCAAACCAAAGTCTTATACAACTGTAACATGACCTGCCAACTCTTGTACTCAATACCCCGTCCGATGAAGGAAAGCATGCCGTATGCCTTCTTGACCACTCTATTGACCTGCGTTGCCACCTTCAGGGAACAATGGACCTGAACACCCAGGTCTCTCTGTACATCAATTTTTCCCAGGACTTTTCCATTTACTGTATAGTTCACTCTTGAATTAGATCTTCCAAAATGCATCACCTCGCATTTGCCCGGATTGAACTCCGTCTGCCATTTCTCTGCCCAACTCTCCAATCTATCTATATTCTGCTACAATCTCTGACAGTCCCCTTCACTATCTGCTACTTCACCAATCTTCGTGTCATCTGCAAACTTGCTAATCAGACCACCTATACCTTCTTCCAAATCATTTACGTATATCATAAACAACAGTGGTCCCAGCACAGATCCCTGTGGAACACCACTGGTCACAGGTCTCCAATTTGAGAAACCCCCTTCCACTACTACTCTGTCTCCTGTTGCCTAGCCAGTTTTTTTATCCATCTAGCTAGCACACCCTGGACCCCATGTGACTTCAATTTCTCCATCAGCCTGCCATGGGGAACCTTATCAAACGCCTTACTGAAGTCCATGCATATGACATCTATGGCCTTTCCCTCATCAATCAACTTTGTCACGTCCTCAAAGAATTCTATTAAGTTGGTAAGCTCCCCTGCACAAAACCATGTTGTCTATCACCGATAAGCCCATTTTCTTCCAAATGAGAATAGATCCTATCCCTCAGTATCTTCTCCAGCAGCTTCCCTACCACTGATGTCAGGCTCACTGGTCGCTAATGACCTGGATTATCCCTGCTACCCTTCTTAAACAAGGGGACAACATTAACAATTCTCCAGTCCTCCGGGACCTCACCGTGTTTAAGGATGCTGCAAAGATATCTGTTAAGGCCCCAGCTATTTCCTCTCTCGCTTCCCTCAATAACCTGGGATAGATCCCATCACGACCTGGGGACTTGTCCACCTTAATGCCTTTTAGGATACCCAACACTTCCTCCCTCATGCCGACTTGACCAAGAATAATCAAACATCTATCCCTAACCTCATCATCCGTCATGTCCCTCTCCTTGGTGAATATCGATGCAAAGTACTCGTTAAGAATGTCACCCATTTTCTCTGACTCAACGCATAACTTTCCTTCTTTGTCCTTAAGTGCGCCGATTCTTTCTCTAGTTACCCTCTTGCTCTTTATATATGAATAAAAGGCTTGGGATTTTCCTTAACCATGTTTGCTAAAGATATCTCATGTCCCCTTTTAGCCCTCTTAATTCCTCGTTTCAGATTCGCCCTACATTCCCGATATTATTCCAAATCTTCGTCTGTCTTCAGTCGCCTAGATCTTATGTATGCTTCCTTTTTCCTCTTAGCTAGTCTCACAATTTCACCTGTCATCCATGGTTCCCTAATCTTGCCATTTCTATCCCTCATTTTCACAGGAACATATCTCTCCTGCACGCTAATCAACCTCTCTTTAAAAGCCTCCCACGTATCAAATGTGGATTTACCTTCAAACAGTTTCTCCCAATCTATATTCCCCACATCCTGCCGAATTTTGGTATAGTTGGCCTTCCCCCAGTTTAGAACTCTTCCTTTCGGACCATGCTCATCTTTGTCCATGAGTATTGTAAAACTTACAGAATTGTGGTCACTATTTCCAAAGTAATCCCCCACTGTAATTTCAACCACCTGGCCGGGCTCATTCCCCAACACCAGGTCCAGTATGGCCCCTTCCCAAGTTGGACTACATACATATTGCTCTAGAAAACCCTCCTGGATGCTCCTTACGAATTCTGCCCCATATTGACCCCTAACACTAAGTGAATCCCAGTCAATGTTGGGAAAATTTAAAATCTCCCATCATCATGACCCTGTTGCTCCTACACCGTTCCATAATCTGTTTACATATTTGTGCCTCTATCTCACGCTCGCTGTTGGGAGGCCTGTAGTACAGCCCTAACATTGTTACTGAACCCTTCCTATTTCTGAGTTCTACCCATATTGCCTCACTGCTTGAGTCCTCCATAGCGCCCTCCTTCAGTACAGCTGTGATATTGTCTTTGACCAGTAATGCAACTCCTCCACCCCTTTTACCTGCCTCTCTATCTCACCTCAAGCATCGATATCCTGGGACATCTAGTTGCCAATCATGCCCTTCCCTCAACCAAGTCTCAGTAATAGCAATAACAGCATACTCCCAGGTACCGATCCAAGCCCTAAGTTCATCTGCCTTATCTACTACACTTCTCCAAATGCACTTAAAACAAATGCACCTCAGACCACCTGTCCCTTTGTGTTCATCATCTGCTCCCTGCCTACTCTTCCCCTTAGTCTCGCTGACTTCATTATCTAGTTCCCTACAGGCTTTAGTTACTACCTCCTTACTATCCAATAACATGTTCAATATTTGGTTCCCATCCCCCTGCCACGTTAGTTTAAACCCTCCCCCACAGTGTTAGCAAAAGGCACCCCCAAGGACATCGGTTTCAGTCTGGCCCAGGTGTAGACTGTCCAATTTGTAATAGTCCCACTTGCCCCAGAACCGGTCCCAATGTCCCAAAAATCTGAACCCCTCCCTCCTGCACCATCTCTCCAGCCACGCATTCATCCTGGCTATTCTTTCATTTCTGCTCTGACTAGCACATGGCACTGGTATCAATCCTGAGATTACTACCTTTGAGGTCCTACTTTTTAACTTGGCTCCTAACTCCTTAAATTCTGCTTGAAGGACCTCATCCCGTTTTCTACCTATATCATTGGTGCCTATATGCACCATAACAACTGGCTGTTCGCCCTCCCCCTTCAGAATGTTCTGCAGCCGATCTGAGACATCCCTGACCCGTGCACCTGGGAGGCAACATACCGTTCGGGAGTCCCGTTTTTGACCACAGAACCGCCTATCTACGATTCTCTCAGCATCGCGTATGCTTCAAAGTGAGTCCATCCGCAGCTCCAGAGTCATCATGCGGTCTAACAAGTGCTGCAGCTGCACACACTTCCTGCACGTGAAGGAGTCGGGGACGTCAGGCATATCAGCCACATAAAGTGGGAAAACACCTTCCCGGCAGCCTCCCGGTGCGCTCTCTCTCTCCTCCAGAAAATGCCTGTTGATTACCTTAAATCAAACCCTCTGATGATTGATCCTTCCAAGTTTCTTCCTGTTTTACCCTACCTATGCTCCTCATAATTTTATGCATCTCAATCATCTCTCACTCTTCTATGTTCTAAGTAGATAGTGTTTAAATTCACCTAGTAGCGTAATCGCTCCAAGAGATTATGCTTCTCATTCTTGTATTTACCCATCAAAATTACTTTGCTTATCACTTTTGATCAAAAATAACTTTAATCTGAGTTGTTTCTGCAATGTATTGCTCCAAAAAAACTGTCAGAGAAATATTTCACAAACTCATATTCCATGCCATCACTGGGTGGTGCAGCAACCATAGCTCCTCAAATAGCTCCTCAAACTCCTGAGCATTGAAATCAATGGATGTTACAGTCTGACAAAATAGACTTGTCAATGTGGGTTGTATTAAACTTAGATACATTAAAGAGGTGCCCCTGAAATGATTTAGAAAACTGTTGCACTCAAATGAAGTGCCAGCCATGAAGTGAGGGATGCAAGCATTTGTGGGAGTGGGGAGGCAATGGCCAGCAGTAAGGATGAGGAGGGAGTTGAATCAGCAGGCATAGAGTTTTTTAAAAAAATTCGTTCATGAGATTATGGGCTTTTTTGGTCGGACCAGCATTTGTTCCCGATTCCTAATTGTCTTTGAGGAGGTGACAGTGAGCCCCTTCTGGAACTGCTACAGTCCATTATCTGTTCATGGCCCAGGTGAGCTGCCAGTTATTACGGTCCATATTGGTACCTGCTACAAAAAGCAGAAAGTGAGATGAGGTCCTGCAAAGGGAGTTCAGGGAGGAAGTTGAAAAACAGAAGCTCTAGATTGTAATCCCGGGATCACTCCTACATGACAGTGAGGCTAGCAATAGGAAGATAGTACAGTTAAATATATGGTTATATGGCTGGTGTAGGAGCTTTAGTGGATCTTCTAGGGCAGATAGGACCTGTACAAGAAGGATGGGTGGCACCTAAACTGGAGGGGCACCAATATCCTGGCAGGGAGATTTGTTAGTGTCGCTTGAAAAGGTTTACACTAGTGTGACAGGGGAATGGGGATCAGAGTAGTACGTCAGCAAGCAGAATGACCAAGGAGGAGTCTGAGACAAAGGCCTATAAAACTGAGAGGAAGAATAGACAGGGAGAGGTTACTAAACAAACAAAGAATAAAAGAACAACAGAGAAGTACAGTACAGGAACAGGCCCTTCAGCCCTCCAAGTCTGTTCCAATCATCACAATCTAACTAATCTAAGAAACAAACATTCTGTACTTATTCAGTTCGTACCCGTCTATTCAGTCCCTATTCATGTAACCATCTAGATGCTGCTTCCACCACCATTTCTGGCAGCACGTTCCAGGCTCCTACCACTCTCTACGTGAAAAACATCCCTCGCATATCTCCCTTAAACATTTCCCCCTCTCCCGCTGAACCTGTGTCCCCTTGTAATTGAAAGTTCAACCCTGGGAAAAAGCCTCTGACTATCCACCCTATCTATGCCTCTCATAATTTTGAAAACTGCTATCAGGTCTCCTCTCAGCCACTGTCTTTCCATTGAAAACAATTCTAGTTTTTTTTAACCTTTCATCATAGCCAATGCCCTGAAGACTGGGCAAAACTGGTGAACCTTCTCTGCGCTTGCTCCAAAGCTTCCACATCCTTCTGGTAATGTGGTGAGCAAAACTGCACACAATACTCTAAATGCTGCCTATCAAGGGTTTATATAGCTGCAACATGGCTCGCCTACTCTTATACTCCATGCCCTGGTCGATGAAGGCAAGCATGCTATATGCTTTCTTAATCACTTTGGCCACCTGTGTTGCCAATTTTAGGGAACTGTGGATGTGCATGCCCAGTTCCATCTGAATGTTAATATTCCTAAATGTTCTGCTATTTACAATGTAATTCACATCTAAATTTGATCCTCCAAAATGCATCACCTCGCATTTGTGTAGATTAAACTCTGTCATTTCTGTACCCAGGTTGCCAATCTATCTATATCCTGTTGTATCCTTTCACAACCATCAGCACTATCAGCAGCTCCACCAATCTTCATGTCATCTGCAAACTTGCTAATCAGACCACCGGCATTTTCCTTCAGATCATTTATATATACTACAAGCCACAGAGGACCCAAGACTGACCCCTGTGGAACACCACTAGTTACCGGTCTCCATTCTGAAAAACACCCTTTCACCACTAACCTCTGTCTTCTATGACCAAACCAGTTTTGTATCCATCTAGGCAGCCTACCCTGAATCCCATGTGATTTTAGTTTTTGTACAAATCTGTCATGTCAGGTCTGAAGTGCATTGGTTTTAATGTGAGGAGTAAGATTCCTTTTGAGGCAGATGAACATGGAGCTCGGATTAAACCATATAATAATGATGTTGTAGCTATTACAGAGATTTGTTTGAAACAGGGACATGACCGGCAGCTTAATGTTCTGGGATTTAGATGTTTCCAGTGTGTTAGGGAGGGATGTATTCACAGCTGCACTGGCACCATGGACAGCTTATCCAGTGAGTCCATATGAGTAGAGGTCAGGAATAGGATGGGTATAATCACTTTAATAGGATTGTACGACAGGCTTCCCAACAGCCAGTGGATGACAGAAGAACAGATATGTAGGTAGATTATGGAAAAATGTGAAAGCAACAGAGTTGTAGAGGAGGTTATTTTAACTTCCTCTATATTGACTGGGACTCACTTAATGCCAGGGTTTGGATGGGAGAGAACTTATTAGGTGTGTCTAGGGCAGTAGTTTTTGATACAACATGTAAATAGTCCAACTAGGGCAGGGGCCATACTAGACGAGGTTTTAGGGAATGATCCTGGCCAGGTGATTGCAGTTTCAGTGTGGAAGCATTTCAGGAACAGTGACCATAATTCTGTAAGTTCTGTTACTTTGGATAATGATAAGAGTAGTCATTGGGCAAAAGTACTAAATTTGGGGAAGGCTAGCTACCACAATATTAGGCAGGAACTGGAGAATGTGGATCGAGGGGAGCTGTTTGGGTGAAGTCCTTAACAAATATTTTGCATTGGTATTCACAAAGAAGAAGGACAAGGTGAATGGTGAGTCTCAGTATGAGACTTGTCATCAGGTGTGAGGGGCCTTCAATGTTGCTGCATGTGGCACAAGTCTGGCCTATTCTCCACTCCTGCACTATGGCAATTGCCCAAGCCACTGTATCTGGAGGTTTGGATTGACTGTGTTCAAAGGAATTTGTAGGGAAAAAGACTGCCTAATATTCTCCTAATGTTGATGGCCACTTTGTGCGTCACTGCATCCAGCAGTGTGCAGTGTGCAGACCCTCAGTATGCAAACACCATGTGTCACAACATGCTGTCACAACATGCTATCTCTCCTCTGTAGTGAAGGACGGATCTAGCCACATTGCTGTGAAACACTCCAAGTTTTTAAGACATGCAGTGGGAAAGGTTTATGTAGAAAACTACCTTTGATTATGAATCTACTGGATGGTGGTCATCATGTAGCATCCTTCAAGCCACTTGAGAGAATGTGACAGTTGATCCTACCGAATATTCCCTGAACAAATGTAAAAAGCATTTGACAGAACTCAGGAAGTCTTTTACCATCAATTCCTTCCTTTATGCTTCACCCTGCTCTCAAAGAGGCTGCGTAGAAAGAGACTGCTGTGTAGAATGTGCCTTTGTAAAGGAGCTAAGGGATGAGTTGCAGACATTTTATTGAGGCTCATGCCAAGTAGCTCTCTGATGTAGGGCTCTGTGCTCTATGGGCCACACAATGAGAAAAACAACAACTTCACCTGCAGGGCAATCAATTCAGTGAAGGATGCTTTTTGGTCAGCCCAAAACCTGTTGGTCTTCCAAAGCTAGGCATTGTCTTCGGCCAAATGTCGGAAACTGGCATATTCCAAGGTCCAGGACTACATACTGAGGGCTGCAGTAAAACTTGGGATAGTTGTTGCAGAGGTGCAAATAGGAAAAGTTATTGTCTACACACTGTCTAGGACCTTTCAGCCAAAGTGTAGTAAGTGATTGGAAACTGTAGAGCCCCTTAGGCTGTGTGCTGTGCAAAGAATACACATTGAAAATCAAGAACATTAAGAAGCGTGATGAGGCATTTCAGGGAGAAATATGTCATATTTTGGGCTAGATTTTTCAAGGAGGTGTAATCACAGTCAGATTGTTTGGAAAGAGTTCTATGCTTCTGTTAATATATTTTGATTACAGCTCCTGTAGAAATGCAGAGTACCTAAAATCTTCATAGCATAGGATAGTCAACACAAGCCACACTTTTTTTTACACAGCTGTATCCTGTGATTTAGCTGACTGGGGAGCCGAATGAGCTACATCTATTCCTATTTCGTAAGGTCTTGCGGTCTAAATATCCAGCAGCACAGACAGTTACTTTGACACCTCCTGCTAAAGGGTAAGTATGAAAGGTAAGTTGGGGTTGGGGTGCCCAGTGGGAAGGCTGCCAGAGAGCTAGGTTGCCAGACTGCCAATCAAGTAAGGTTCCAGGGTGCCAGTTAAGTATGATTCCAAGTGGGTTGGGTTCCAGGTATGTATGTTGGTGGGGATAGACTGCATGCCGATAAAGTGCTAAGTTGAACGTGTGAAGAGTACTAGGTAAGTGATTTCATTTTTTAGCACAGGTTGAGGTGGGATGTTTACTGTGTTATTAGTGATTGCAATGATGTCCTCCAGGTGGACATCACAGAATATGAGTTCCCTGACTGGACCAGAATAACAGTTCCAATCTGGGAGCCCTGGCTGACATATAATAAGTGTCAGATATCCTGTTCACTGTGAGAGCTGGCTCTGAGGGAGCTGGATCAGTCAAAGACTCTCCACGTGCAAATAAAGGGTGACCTGGAGATGGGATGCCACCCTATGTGGAGTTATTTCAGTGTCCATCTGGGAAAGGAGGGCAAAAGGCAGTGGGGGAGGGCAGGTGTCAAGTCCTGGGTGTACATCCAAGGGGATGGAGCTTGGGTGGTGGATCACATAGGTAGAGGGGTTGTTGCGTCAGGGTCTTTGAAGGGTCTGGGGCTGGTGTAGTTGTGGGTATATGTGGTTAGTTAGGGGATCAGATTTATAGGTATCCCGGAGTAAATCTAGGATTCAGTAATCGAACATTGCCGAGATAACTATTTACTTAATAGCAATAGAACCATCTAAATCTTTGACTTAAGTGAATACTTTTTGCAATATTATATGTGCCAGGGAATTGCCCAGCAGAATCTTCAATTTCTTGGGCAAAGCCTTTGGGGCCTGTTATGTCAGGGATTCCACAGGACCCTCATATGCAATTTCCACCAACACTGTGGAAACAACAAATTGGCTATCAGAATACCCAGGCGTTTATATCCAGTGTGCTTGCAGCAATTTCTAATTTGAAATGTTTTTGCCTTGAGCTGTCTACCTGATGTACTTTGTACATTTTAAGTCTATTACAATGATATCAAGTTGAAACATGAAGAAGAGTTGAATTTTCTTGCAAGTATTTTCACATTGAAATTGAAATGTTTTGAATATTTTTTGAAAATTTTGTGCACAGTGTGTATTTTTGGAAAATAAAACTTTGCTTAACTAGTTTTTACCAGCTCTTTCAAAGAGCAATCCAGTTTGTCGTACATTTCTGTTGCATCTGCATATCCCTGCAATTTTTCTCTCCTTTCAGTATTTTTTCACATCTCTTTTAAAAGCACACTTTGATATCCTCCTGGTATTTTAATTGCTCATGGGAATGATATTGGTCCGCAAACATCAATTCCCTAATTTAGCACTTACAACCTTAAGCTTGATTGTGAGCAGTAACAGATTCCCAGCTACTTTTCATTTTTATCCCTTACTTAACCTGTCCCTGTTGAAAGGAATGGATGGATAGATTACGGATAATTGTTGTTCTTACTTCAGTTTAAAACTAATCCTTTCTTCTGTTTGATCCTTAAGGCTTTGAGATGTCACTTCATCTCTGACTCTGGTCCTGATTTACCCAGTGATATAATTCTTATACATAATTCTAAGTGTCACAGATATTTTAAAATGCCCTGTATATTTGCATGCACTAATTTAAACCTGTTATGCCCACTTCTCCTGGCTCTAATTCTTGTTCCACTCAAATTTTTAACACTAGATTCTCTATTTTTGAAGTGCTCACAGCTCTGATCATAACCTCCCATTTAAAGTTTCTCCTGTACTGATTGATTCATTTCTTGAGGAAGAAAGAATACACAACGAACATCAATAAATTATATTTATGCAACACCTTAACCCAAAGTAACCTAAGATGCTTCACAAAAGGTTTATCTGTCAGCAGTGCACCAAGCAATGTAAGGAAATATAAAGAAGGACATGGTCAAATCCTTAATCAAGGCGATAGATTTTAAGAAACATTTTAAAGGAATCATATTACCAAACAGATGGAAAGTTTCAGGAAAAGACTAGAGCTTAGGCCAAAGTAGCACTCAAGTCTCAGCTGGATGTAAACTGGTCAGTTTCCCAGATAAAGTTGGCAGGAATTGACAGTGCCAAAATGTTGAAGCAGGCCGCTTCAGAATGCAGGCTGAGACATAAAGAGGTTAAGAGACTGCAGGGTAGGAGCAGGAGGTCAGGAGATTGCAGATTGGCGGAAGAAAGTTAAGATAATGTACTGGGGGTGGGGGTGAGAATGGGGGTGGGGAGTAAAAGAAGGTCAAAAGGCACCTCTAGGGAATAGAACTGCACTAGAATAGATTGAATGGTTCATGAGAAGTAAGAATTTTGGTACTGTGAAAGCAAGGGAGGATTCCTTTCTATGGCCCCGATATTGGCATTCCTTTCACTGACCCAAAAAACTGACTACCAGTCTTCTCCCTGATTCAAAGAGTGCATGATATTCAACTGTCTAACCAAAGACTGGCCACCATTCTTTGGCAAAAAGCATTTGTACACTGTTCACACTAAGAAATGAAACTGGATGAACCACTTGTCATTGACCTAGGCACTGGAGGTGATAATGCAGAAACAGCCCTGCTAACCCTTCAAAATCCTCCTTATTAACAATCTGGGGTCTAGTCCCCAATCTAAGAGAGCTGTCTCTCAGACTAGTTAAGCAACAGTCTGACACAATCATACTTATGGAAGAATACCTTACAATGTCCCAGACACTACTATCACCACCCCTAGACATGTCCTGACCCACTGGCAGGAAAAAAAACCCCAGCAGAGGTAGTGGTACAGTGATATACAGTCAAGAGAGTTGCTCTTAACATTGGTTCTTGTTGCCATGAAGTCTCATGGTTTCAGGTTAAACAGGAGCAAGGAAGCCTCCTGCTGATTGCTACATACCATCCTTCCTCAGTTGATGAATCATACTCCTCCGTGTTGAGCAGCATTTGGAGGAAGCACCAAGGGCAGCAAGGGCACAGAATGTCCTCTGTGTGGGGAATTTCAATGTCCACCACGAAAGTGGCTTCAAAATAGCACTACTGGTCAAGCTGGTTGAGTCCTAAAGGGCATAGCTGGTACACTGGGTCTGCAGCAGGAGATAAGGGAACCAACAAGGGACAAACATATTTGACCTCATCCTTATCAATCTGTTGGCTGCAGATGCATCTGTCCTTGACAGTATTGGTAAGAGTGATCACCATATGGTTCTCGTGGAAACCCATCTTCATATTTAAAATGCCCAATATTGTGTCGCTCTATCACTGCGCTAAATGGGAGACTTCAAATAGGCCTAGTTTCTCAAGAGGCACTCTGGGCCATCAACAGCAGCAGAATTGTGTTCCAGCATTCTCCACAAACTCATGCCCAGGAAATCCCCTACTCAACCATTACCTTCAAGCCAGGGAATCAACTCTCAACGGGGTGTGTAGGAGGGCATACCAGGAGCAGAACGAGGCACATCTGAAAATGAGGTTATTACTCTCTTTTTAGATGGCATCTTTGCAATGTTGGCTACAGATCCTTTTTGGAGCGTAGGAGGTTGAGGGGTGACCCTATATAGGTTTATAAAATCATGTGAGGCATAGATAAGGTGAATAGCAAAGGGCTTTTCTCCAGGCTGGGGAGTTCAAAACTAGGGGACATTATTTTGAGCTGAGAGGAGAAAGATTTAGAAGGGATCTGAGGAGGAACTTTTTCACAGAGGGTGGTTTGTATGTGAAATGAACTGCCAGGGGAAGTGATAGATGCAGGTACAGTTACAACATTTAAAAGACATTTGGACAGGTACATGAATGGGATCGGTTTAGAGGGATATGGGTCAAATGGGGCTAATTCAGTTTGGAAAACTTGGTCGCCATGGATGAGTTGGATCAAAGGGTCAGTTTCTGTGCTGTATGCCTCCATGACTCTACAAGCCGGGTTTGAAAATAGGCAGTGTCCTTTCAGATATTTATAAGTTTCATTGAGGCCTGGGATTTAAAACTAGCCATTACCCTTTTGTGCAAAAACCTTAGATGGGTATCATGGCTCCTCCATGCTACAATTGAGTTCAAGTTCATGAATTTCATTGTGAAAGCCACTGTCCTGACTATAGTGCCTCCTGCTGGTTTGTTCCTTGTTATACCATCAGTGTTTTAAGATTGCCTAGGTTTTCCACATTGATAATAGAAAAGGTCAAGGTTCCTGCTGGTTTACCATGCTTTTCAAAGGGAGACCGATCTACTTTTTTTCTCCCATTCTCCTTTCGTCTGGAACTTTTTTCTGTTTCCTCTATCCTATCTCTCTCCAGACCGTGGGAATTACTAAATCCAGGTTTATTCTGAGCTAGAGGTTTGAGAGTCATTTCCTAGCATTGACCAGAATAGATATGCCTGGAGTTAATGAAACACTTTATTCCACCACTGTATTAAGGTTGTATGTGAGGCAGGTATTGAACTCCCATATTAGGATTATTTTCCTTTAATCCTTCATTTGTGTGGTCAATTTTGAACTCTCATACCCACCAGTCAAATACAAATTGTTGAGTTCTTTTGAATTTGAAGAAGGTCTGAGTGGGTCGTAGAGTTCTACAGCACGGAGACAGGCCCTTCGGCCCAAACTGGTCCATGCCAACCATAATGTCCATCCATGCTAATCCCATTTCCCTGTAAACTTTTCCTATCTATGTATTCATTCAAATGCCTTTTAAATGTTGTTAATTGACCTGCCTCAACCACTACCTCTGGCAGCTCATTGTAAATGCATACCACCGTCTGTATAAAAAAGTTGTCCCTCAGGTTCCCATTTATTCTTTCCCCTCTTACCTTAAACAGATACCCTCTAGTCCTCAATTCCCCAACCCTGGGAAAAAGACTGAGTGCATTCGCCCTATCCATGCTTCTCATGATCTCATACACTTCTACAAGATTCCCCACTCAGTGTTCTACACTCTAAAGTAAAAAGTCCTAGCTTGTCAAACGTCTCCCTATACCTCAGTCCCTGAGTCTTGGCAACATCCTTGTAAATCTCCTATGCACTCTTTCCAGTTTAATAACATCCTTCCTCTAGCAAGGTGACCAAAATGTGAAGGGGATCTTTGTCTCCACAAGGCCTGTGTGGTAGTCACTCTTCTGTCATGGACAGATGCGTCTGCAGTTGGCTGATTGGTAAGGATGAGGTCAATTATGTTTTTCTCTCTAGTTCCCTCATCACCTGCCACAGACCCAGTCCAGCAGCAATGTCCTTTAGGACATGAACAGCTTGATCAGTAGCACTAATGTCATTGTCGCTGTGCCCTTGCATCCTCCATACAGTGTCCAAGTGTTGTTCAATGTGGAGGAGTACAGATTCATCAGCCGAGGGAAGACGATACATGGTAATCAGCACAATATTTCCTTGGCCCTGTTTAACCTGAGGCGATGAGACTTCATGGGATCAATGTGGATAACTCCCAGGGCATCTCCCTCCTGATCGTATAGCACTGTGTCCACACCTCTGATTGATCTGCCCTGCTGGTGGAACAGGACATATGGTGATGGTGATGGTGATGGTGTCTGTAAGGTGTGATTCTATTAGTATGCCTATGTCAGGCTGTTGTTTGACTCATCTGTGAGACAGCACTCAAAATTTTGGTACTAGCCTCAAGTTGGTAGTCAGGAGAATTTTGAAGAGCCAACAATGCTGTTTTCATTGTTGCCATTTCCAGTCTCTTGGACAATGCCAGTTGTTCCATCTGGTTTTGTTTCTTTATGGAGACTTCATAGCAATTAATACAACTGAGTGGCTTACTAGGCCATTTCAGAGGGCAGTTTAAAATCAACCACATCACTGTGGTTCTGGAGTCACTTGTAGAACAGACCAGTTTGGGAGACTGGCATATCTCATTTTATTGAATTAGATGGGTTTTTCCTGACAATCAACAATGGTTTCATGGTAATAGGTAGGTTTTTAATTCCAGAGATACTATTTATTGCATTGAAATCCCACCATTTCTGTGGTGGGATTCGAATCCAACCCCAGATCATTAGTTGAGTTTCTGGATTTATTGTCTAGTGAACATAACACTAGGCCATCGCCTCTGCCAATTAGTAATGGCAAACAAATGCTGACCTTGCTAGCTGAAGAGAAAAGCATTCTTGTACTTGTTCCAAAGTCCCTAACATTAATCATGCCACCACTGGCAATAGTATCAGAATAAAGTAGCAGCTATACTCAATGAGAAACCCTATCATCCAAAAAGAGCTGCAAATGCCTGAAACCATACACGCATGGATACCCAATCATCAAGGGCATCCAGAGCTCAACAGATTGCAGGATACTAAGAGAACCAATAAATATGAGATAGTGGAAGGAAGTTTGAAAGTAACCTTAATCTCATTGAATGATGGTGGAGCAGATTCCATGGATTAACTGACCCATTTGCACTCCTAACTCCTGCAATCTGGTGTCCCAGGCTGTAGAATGCACGTGTTAGATCTTTACACCTCTCTTACTTTCATTCTTTTATGGGGAAGAGAGGGATGGAGAAATTGGAGGCAATTTCAGAGCCTCCAAAGAATAGGCAGCTTCTAAACTGATGTGAGGACAGTGTTAAAGTGACAGAACAAGATTTGTGAGAGCGCAGAATAACATATTGTGCATATTGTGGCAGTAAAGGCTCTTTATTCACAAGTAAAAATGGGTACTATGAAGAATTGTGCATGTCACATATATAATTCAACCTCAGATCTTGTGTGTCATTTATGATTAAATTCCAGGTTGTAAATGTCCTGTATGATTAGGGCCAGATCATGTCACAGGATGGCAGATTTGTTGCAGTGTAGAAGGACCCATTATGCCTGCACTGACATTTCAAGCGGGCATCATAGAGTACTATGGGATGTAAACAGGCCCTTTGGCCCAAACTGGTCCACGTTGACCATGGTTCCCACTCAGCTAATTCCAATTGCCTGCATTTGGTCCATATCCTTCTAAACTCTTCTCATCCATGCACCTATCTAAATGTTTTTTAAAAATGATGCTATTGTACCTGCCCTCAACCACTTTCTCTGCAGCCCATACCATATATGTACCACTCTCTGCGTGAAGAAGTTGCCCCTCAGGTCATTCTTAAATCTTTCCCCTCTCACCTTAAACCTATGCCCTCTAGTTTTCAATTCCCCATCCCTGGGAAAAAGACTCTATGCATTCATCCTATCTGTGCCCCTCATGATTTTATACAATACAATAAGGTCACTCCTCATTCTCCTATGTTCAAAGGAATAAAGTTCTATACTGGTCAACCACTCCCTCTAACTCAGGCCTACTGGTCCTGGCAACATCCTTGTAAATCATCCTTTCACATTTTCCAGTTTAACCGGGTCTTTCCTATGACAGGGTGACCAAAACTGTAAACAATACTCCAAGTGCAGCCTCACCAATGACTTATACAGCTGTAACATTACGTCCCAACTCCTATTCTCCATATCTCGACCAATGAAGGCCAGGCACGCTAAATGCCTTCTTCATCACCCTGTCCACCTGTGATGCTGCTTTCAACGAACTATGTACTTGTACTCCTAGGTCCCTCTGTTCCACAACACTGCTCAGGACCTTACCGTTTGCTGTGTAAGTCGTACCTTGGCTTGACTTTCCAAAGTGCAACACCTCACACTTAGCTGTATTGAATTACATTTGCCAATCCTCAGCCCACTTCCCCACCTGATCAAGATCCCTCTGTAATTTTTGATAACCTTCTTTGCTGTCAATGACATCTCCTAATTTTGTATCATCTGCAAACTTACTAATCATGCCTTGTACATTCACATCCAGATCATTTAAGTAAATAACAAACAACAAAGGTTTCAGCACCGACCCCTGTGGCACACCACTAGTCACAGGCCTCCTGTCCGAGAAACAGCCCTCAACCATCACCTCCTGCTCCTACCATTGAGCCAAATTTGAATCCAATTAGCCAGCTCTCCTTGGATCCCATGCAACCTAACCTTCATGATTAGCCTGCCATGGGACCTTGTCAATGGCCTCACTAAAACATTATTACCTAATGCCAATCTCCTGTTTTTACTCCATACCTTTGCACATTATTTCTATCTAAATAATCATCCAATGCCCTCTTAAATGCGTCGAATGAACCTGCCTGCACTACATTTCCAGGCAATGCAATTTCATACACTAGCTACTCTGTGCGTGGATATGCTTTTTTTTTCTCCTATCACTCTTGCTTGTTTTGCACATCACTTAAGATACATGCACCCCTCATTCCTTTCATGAGCATGAACAGCTTTTCCCTATCTACTCTATCCAATCCAGTCATAATTTTTAAAAAGTTAATCAGCCTTCTTCTCTCCAAGGAAAACAGAACTAACTTCTTCAATCTATCCTCAAAACTGAAGTTTTTCACTCCTGGAACCAAAATTCTAAATCACTTCTGTACTGCATTCACATCTTTCCTATACAGGTAGTTCTGCTATAATGTAAGCTTCATTAACACAAATTGGCTGTAACGCGATTGATGAGTAGTGGACGCTGTTTGGATAACATTAAATTTCTGCTGTACAGGTATAGTGATTTTCTATAGTGATTTCCCTATAATGCAATTTTCTGTGGTGGTTTTCTATAGCGTGAGGTCACACAAGATGGCAATTATCACATTATAGGAGAACTACCTGCACTGTGGTACTCACAACTGTACACAATACTCCAGCTGAGAACTAATAAGTGTCCTATGCATCACCTCCTTACTCTTGTATGCTATGCCCCTATTAATAGAGGCAAGGATACTTAATGCTTTATTAACTACGCTCTCCACCTTTCCTACTACCTTCAATATCTGTGCACGTAAACACTCAGGACCCTCTGCTCCCACAGTCCCTTTGGAATTGTTTTCCTTATTTTATATTTCTTTTCAATGTTCTTCCTATCGTAGTGCATCACCTTACACTTCTCTGCATTGAACCCCACAGCCATCTATCCGCCCAAATTGTCAATGTCCTTTAAGAAGACTGTGTGCCCTGTTTGTAAACAGTGTGTTTTGAAGGTGTTCACTTCATGTGTAATGCAAAGAGGGCACAACTAGTGAAGCGTCATGTCACTGAAGTAGGAAACTTGGGACTGGATTAGTCAGGAGCTGAGTGGACCAGGATTTGTCTCACGATGCAGGTGTCTAGGTGTTTTGTTCCAGCTTCTTGCTGCTGGGAAGTTTCCAGTGGATTCCATTAATCTAATGTTGAATAATCTGACATCAAACAAAAATCATGAGTCTAAAAGTTTCACTCAGAATCCTTTCAAATTTAAATGTGTTTTCTACATCTCTCTGGAAATCAAATGTTGACAACATTCAGGCACAGGGCAGTTGCTGCACTGTCTGAATGTCAACATAGCAATACACAGTAAGACGTGAACAGTGATCATATTTATGTACCTGAAAGGACTGAAGGAATGAATTGAAGTAGATGAAGACGATCTGTGATATGTCATCCTCGCCAGGATTGACAAAGAACAGCATGTAGGTGATCCCAAGCAATGGCAACAGAACGAGCGTAGCTTTCACTGCTTTCCTGTGAGAGGAGACACCAATCAGAATCAGAATAATGAGCACCTTTGTTAGTGTGCTGGAACTAAGACTTCTTAAGATCTCCATTCACTAAAACTTTCCTTTGTAGCCGTGCCACCAGAACCAGAGATTTAATGGCTGCTCAATCTGTACGTGGTCACAGTAAGATGACAAGAGGAAATGGGAGGAAACAGAGGAGAGAATTTAAGGAACAAATGAAAAGTATAAAAATATATGTGATTAGATGACTGTGGTAGGCATGCAATCAGTACTGGAGAGGTTGCAATAACTTTCTTCATTTCCTTTTATTTTTAATTTTTGGATTTCCTGCAATGCAGATTGTCCAATTGGGAAATCTCCGATTCATCAGCTGATGTGGCTATTAATTCAGGTACAGATATTGCCATAGATTAACAGACTGCACAGTGTTCTCTCCTTATATTTCAATGTGGCTACAAATGACGCACAATTGCTGACTGGCAAATCAGACACTGACCAGCATACAATGAGTGCTGGATTTAATGCAGGGCCTGGCATCTTGCCCATCAGCTGGAGAGCTGGAAAGACCTTCATGTTGCCTATTTTCAGTGAGGCTATATAATGTGCCACTTTATAGCAACAGGATCAAGAACTCTGGTGGCAGTGGTCTGCCTGCCAAGCCTGTCAGAGACTGGTTGAGCCACTGAGAGGATAGTAACTGCTGATATTACGACATGCAGCCAAAAACACTGCATGGGTAGTCAGGTCATGCTCTCTGCTTCATGTCTGCTGCTGGGTAAATAGCAGAGGTGGCAAGATGAAGTATTTAAGTGTGTGTTAATTACATTCTCAGGGGTTTCAACTGGTTTGGGGAAGACCTTCCATAAGATAAACTACCACATATTTAATTGGGGTTGAAATGTCTAAGCACCAGGGTCCTTACCCACTTGCTCTACAAGAACACATGCATTAGGGGCAGTAGTTGGCCAATCAGTCTCTCAATTATACTCTGCCACTCAACAATATCATGACAGATTTGGTTATGGTCCCAATTCCACTCTTGCCCGCATAACCTCTGACTCCATTGATCAAAAATCCATCTCATTCACCAGCCCAGCCTCCACTGCTCTCTGGTAAGAGAATTCCATAGAAATACAGCCTCTGGGAAAAAGAAAATTCTCCTTATCTCAGTCTGAAATGTGAACCCCTAACATCTCAGAGTCCATGCAGTCAAGTCTCCTCAAGATCTTATATATTTCTATTATATCACCACTTATTCTTTTAACTCCATTGGTAGGACCCAATTTGCTTAAACTGTCCTCCTAAGCTAAGTCATTCATCCTAGGAATTAGTTGAGTGAACACTTTCTGAACTGCTTTTAATGCAATTATATGCCTACACTGATTGCAGTTACAGTAAAGGCCAACCATCCTTTTGCTTTCCTAATCATTTCTTGTGCCTGCATAATAACTCGTTGTGAAGAATGTACCAAAAAATGTCGATCACTTTGTACCATAGTATTCTGCAATCTCTCATCATTTAAATCATACTTTGCTATTTTATTCTTAGTGTCAGAGAGGGTAAGTTCTTATTTTCTCATGTCATATTCCATTCGCCATATTGTTGCTCACTTTCTTAGCCATCTAAATTTCTTGTGTGCCACACCAGTGTGCCACTCAACCCTTCCCAAAACCACCACCTGCCCCAAGTGTAACAGAGCCTGCGGTCGCTGTATTGGTCTGTACAGCTACCCATAGAACAAAGAAAAAAGAAGAACAAAGAAAATTACAGCACAGGAACAGGCCCTTCGGCCCTCCAAGCCTGCGTCAATCCAGATCTAAACCTCACCATGAGAGTGGAAGAGAGTCATCCTCATTTGCAAGGGACCGACTTTCCTATCTATTCTTGGAAAGGGCTGTAAACTATGAATTTGTGCAAGCTCATTTGCAAACCCTTTTATTCACAGAATCGTAGAATTTTACAGTACAGAAGGAGACAATTCAACCCTTTGCATTTTTATCGGCTCCTGAAACAGTTACGCAGCTAGTCTCCATTCTCCAGCCCTGTCTCTGTAGCCCTCTAAATTCATCACTTCTAAATATATATCCAGCTCTCTTTTGAAACATTCTATGAAATCTTACTCCACTACTCTCCCAGCCACTGCATTCAAAATCCTAACAATTCTAAATTTCGTCTCACGCTGAGGTATCTTGCTGAGAATCTTGAAATCGTGACCCCTAGTTACTGACATACTAACTCATGGAAATACTTTACCCTGTCAAAATTGTTCATAATATTGAACATCTCAATGAGGTCATCTCTTAATCTTCTTTACTCCAAGGACAATAAGCGATAGGGTTAGGGTTAGGGTTAGGGTTAGGGTTAGGGTTAGGGTTAATTTCTGTAATTTTTTCTTTGTATCTAAAATTCCTCATTCTTGTGCCTGCATAATAACTCTTTTGTGATGAATGTACCAAAAAAACTGATCCCTTTGTACCATAGTATTCTGCAATCTCTCATCATTTAAATCAAACACTGCTGTTTTATTCTGACTGTCAGGGTGAGTAAGTTCTTATTTTCTCACATTATATTCCATTCGCCAAATTCCATTAAAAATCCTTTGCACTCTCTACAGGGCTTTAACGTCCTTCCTTAAGCAAGTTGCCTAGAACAGAAAACAATAGTCCAAATGTCGTCTGACCAATGATTTGTACAGGTGTAGCATCACTTCTTGTTTTTACTCTATGCCTCTATTTATAAACCCCTAAGCCTTCTTAACGACTGTTTCAATTTGCCTGGCCACCTTCAGAGAATCATTTGTGTGAACCTTGAGGTCCCTTACTGCCCTCAAAGTTGTACCATCAACCTGTGCTGTCTTTACATGTCTCTTCTATCAAAATGCATTATCTCACATTTCTCTGCAGTGAAATTAATCTGCCAAGGCTTTGCCCATTGGCCAACTTGTCAGTGTCCCTCTGAAGTCACTCAGCATCATCCTCACAATTCACTGTTCTCCTTAGCTTTGTGTCATCTGCAAATTTAAAGATTTTGCCATCAACACCTGCCTCCAAATCATTTATATGAAGCAGAAAAACGGTCCCAATGCTGATTCCCTGGGGAACACCACTTTCAATTCATCTCTATTTTGAGAAATGCCCAACGATACCCACCCTCTGTTTCCTGTCTTTTAGTCAAATTCTAATCCATGCTGCCAAGTACCCATCAATCCCAAGCATTTCTAATTTACTCACCATCCTGTGATGTAGCACCATATCAAATGTTTTCTGCAAGTCCAAATATACAACATCCACAGCATTATCCGCAGCTTTTGCCTGTGTCACCTCAATCATTTGTCAGACAAGACCTGCCCCAAACAAACCCATTTTGACTGTCTGGTATTAACTTATTTTCCTCTAAGTGTATATTTACCTTAACTTGTATTATGGCCTCCATCAGTTTGCCCACTATTGACATTAAACTGAACAGGATTGCAGTTTCCTGAGTTATCCGTTGCCCTTTCCTGAAACAACAGTGTCACATTTGCAATCCTTCAGTCTCCCCAGACTAATTCTGTTTACAAATTTCTGTCAATGGCTTCATAAATTGCTCCATGACCTCTGTGAGCCATCTAGGAAGCATCCCATTTGGGCCTGGCGACTTTGCTACCCAGAGTGCTGCCAGCCTTTTCAGCATCTTTTCTTTATCTATCACCATATTGCTCAGTTGCTGAATACCCTTATTTTCAACTAGGTTATTGTCATCATTTTCTAATTTGGTAAAGAACAAAATGAGGTACTCATTTAGTACCTCTTCCATATCTTTGCTTCAGTGATCAGCTTACCTGTTTGTTCCTTATAGATCCTACTCTATTCTTTGCCAATCTTTAATTCATAATATGTTTAAAGAACACTTTATTATTTGTTACAGGGCATCCTGCCTTTCTTTCCTCATGTTTACTCTTAGCCTTAACTTTTCTCCTGCATTTGAGATACCCACTCAAATTTCTATTGCTATTAATATTCCAGAACGCATCGTATGCCTCCTTTTTCTTCCTTATGTTCTCACCAATATCCTTAGTCATCCAGGGTACTTTAGCTTTGGATACCCTGTATTTATTTCTCACGGTTATATACTTAGCTTACACTCTATACATCTCTCTTTTGAAATTGCCTGATTTTACATCGACCATTTTATATCTATCAAAAAGATTTTCCAATTAACCTGCTCTAGTTCAACTTTTAGACCCCCTAAAATTTTCCCTTTTCCCATCTGGGATCTTAATTATTAACGGATTATATCCTTTTCCAACTCAATATTGACTTGTTATTGCTATTCCTGAATGCTCCCCATTCTGATTTCTCTACTTGGCCTGCCCAATTTCCAAGGACCAGATTCAGCACAACTCCCTGCCTGTAAATGCACTGTTCCAGAAAGTTCTCCTGCACACATTGCAAGTGTTTCTCCCCTCTGTGCCCCATACTCTATCTTTTCCCCAGTCCGCCCTAGGGTAATAGAAGTCACTAACTATCACACCCTACTCATCCTGCAGATTTCCATAACCTTCTCATAAATGCTCTCTTCTACTTCCTCCCCACTATTTGTCCTGGGCCTCCTCTAGTGTTACAATGATGCTATCCGGAAACTGGAGGAGCAGAACCTCATATTCCGCCTTGGGAGCCTACAACCCAATGGTCTTAATGTGGACTTTACCAGTTTCAAAATCTCCCCAACCCCAGCCTCATCCCAAGACCAACCCTCCCTCTCATCCCCGCCTCCTTGACCTGTCCATCTTCTCTCCTATCTATCCGCTCCTCCCACCTCCCTGACCAATCCCCACCATTGCCTACTTGCACTCACCTATCACCATCTCACTTATCTTCCCCAGCCCCATCCCCCTCTCTCTATTTATTTCCCAGCTCACATCCCCCTCCCCATTTCTGAAAAAGGGTCCCAACCTGAAACGTGAGCTTTCCTGTTCCTCTGATGCTGCCTGGCCTGCTGTGTTCCTCCAGCTCCACACTGTGTTGTCTCTGACTCCAGCATCAGCTGTTCTTACTATCTAGAAGAGACTCACAATCTCGATGGCAAACTAGACTGTCTATCCATCTAATTACTGAGCCTCTCACTACTACGACCTTTCTAACCTGCCTAACAGTCTCTCTGTCTTTTCCCAGAGTAGTCTCAAGCATCAGGGTTTTCTCTTGAGTCATCCACACCTGATGTCAGTTGTGTTGCTCACTAAACAGGCATTTAAAATTTCATACCTGTTAGCTCCAAGGAGTCCTGGGTTTCCTGGGCCTGCTGTCTCCTTTCCTTTTGGAAAATGGTCACCCACTCACCTGCCATCTCCGCACTCTTCCTTGCTGGCTGATGTGGAATGTGGAATGACCACTATCTGGTATAACTGTTCTAGAAACATGTCTCCTTCTCTTATGGTGTGCAATAAAGAGAGTCACTGCTCCAAATCAGCCACGTGTTGTTCGAGGGGACTGCTACCTTCTGGCACTTCATGCAGATGTGACTTTGGATCCAAAATCTCTCATGTTTTACATGTCATACACATCGCAAGCTTTCCAAGCATCCCTGCCATCTTTGCTGGTCTAGATGATGTACACTCTCTTGTGGCACAGTGGTACTGTCCCTATCCCTGGACTGAGAGGCCTGGGTTCAAGTCCCACCTGCTCCAGACGTGTGTAATAACATGTCAGAACAGGTTGCTGAAAAAAAAGGTTAAATAATTTAAAAAAAAATTTTGGGTGAAGGCCTAGTGGTATTATTGCAGGACTGTTAATCCAGTTGTGATGGATTCTGTAGTCAAATAGCTGGGGATTGCTTCCAGTTGGTTAAGCAATCCTCCCCCTATACAGATGTGTAACTCCCTAGACATGAATGCTGAATTTGGGAAGTAACCCTTAGAACATAGAACATAGAACATTACAGCGCAGTACAGGCCCTTCGGCCCTCGATGTTGCGCCGACCTGTGAAACCAATCCGAAGCCCATCTAACCTACACTATTCCATTATCATCCATATGTTTATCCAACGACCATTTAAATGCCCTTAAAGTTGGCGAGTCTACAACTGCTGCAGGCAAGGCATTCCATGCCCTTACTACTCTCTAAGTAAAGAATCTACCTCTGACATCTGTCCTATATCTATCACCCCTCAATTTAAAGCTATGTCCCCTCGTGCTAGCCGTCTCCATCCGAGGAAAAAGGCTCTCACAGTCCATCCTATCCAATCCTCTGATCATCTTGTATGTCTCTACTAAGTCACCTCTTTACCTTCTTCTCTCTAACGAAAACAGCCTCAAGTCCCTCAGACTTTCCTCATAAGACCTTCCCTCCATACCAGGCAACATCCTGGTAAATGTCCTCTGCACCCTTTCCAATGCTTCCACATCCTTCCTATAATGCGGCGACCAGAACTGTACGCACTACTCCAAGTGCGGCCACACCAGAGTTTTGTACAGCGGCAACATGACCTCATGGGTCCGAAACTCAATCCCTCTACCAATAAAACCTAACACACCGTACTCCTTCTTAACAACCCTATCAACTTGGGTGGCAACTTTCAGGGATCTATGCACATGGACACCGAGATCTCTCTGCTCGTCCACACTACCGAGAATCTTATCATTAGCCCAGTACTCTGTATTCCTGTTACTCCTTCCAAAGTGAATCACCTCACACTTTTCCGCATTAAACTGTATTTGCCACCTCTCCGCCCAGCTCTGCAGCTTATCTATGCCCCTCTGTAACCTGCAACATCCTTCCGCACTATCCACAACTCCACCGACTTTAGTGTCATCCGCAAATTTACTAACCCATCCTTCTGTGCCCTCATCCAGGTCATTTATAAAAATGACAAACAGCAGTGGCCCCAAAACAGATCCTTGTGGTACACCACTAGTAACTGAACTCCAGGATGAACATTTCCCATTAACCACCACCCTCTGTCTTCTTACAGCTAGCCAATTTCTGATCTAAACCGCTAAATCACCCTCAATCCCATGCCTCCGAATTTTCTGCAATAGCCTACCGTGGGGAACCTTATCAAACGCTTTACTGAAATCCATATACACCACATGAACCGCTTTACCCTCATCCACCTGTTTAGTCACCTTCTCAAAGAACTCAATAAGGTTTGTGAGGCACGACCTACCCTTCACAAAACCGTGTTGACTCTCCCTAATCAAATTATTCCTTTCTAGATGATTATGAATCCTATCTCTTATAATCCTTTCCAACACTTTACCCACAACCGAAGTAAGGCTCACTGGTCTATAATTACCAGGGTTGTCTCTACTCCCCTTCTTGAACAAGGGGACAACATTTGTTATCCTCCAGTCTTCTGGCACTATTCCTGTAGACAATGACGACATAAAGATCAAAGCAAAGGCTCTGCAATCTCCTCCCTAGCTTCTCAGAGAATCCTAGGATAGATCCCATCCGGCCCAGGGGACTTATCTATTCTCACACTTTCCAGAATTGCTAACATCTCCTCCTTATGAACCTCAGTCCCGTCTAGTCTAATAGCCTGTATCTCAGTATTCTCCTCGACAACACTGTCTTTTTCATGTGTGAATACTGATGAAAAATATTCATTTAGCACCTCTCCTATCCCTTCGGACTCCACGCACAACTTCCCACTACTGTCCTTGACTGGCCCTAATCTTACTCTAGTCATTCTTTTATTCCTGACATACCTACAGGAAGCTGTCGGGTTTTCCTTGATCCTACCTGCCAAAGACTTCTCATATCCCCTCCTGGCTCTTCTTAGCTCTCTCTTTAGGTCCTTCCTGGCTAACTTGTAACTCTCAAGTGCCCTAACTGAGCCTTCACTCCTCATCTTTACATAAGCCTCCTTCTCCCTCTTGACAAGAGATTCAACTTCTTTAGTAAACCACGGTTCCCTCACTCGACCGCTTCCTCCCTGCCTGACAGGTACATACTTATCAAAGACACGTAGTAGCTGTTCCTTGAACAAGCTCCACATTTTCAATTGTGCATTGATGTGGCACTTTCTTAAATGCCTTTTGGAAATCCAATTGAACCACTTTTGCAGGTTCTCCTTTATCCAGCTTGCTCAGGAAATTGTTCACCCAATAAATTTTCCCCTACCATCAAACTAACGGTGGAAGGAGGCATTAAATTCTATTCTCAGATTCAAAATGACACTATCACCATTACAGATGCTGTCATGACTACTGATAATGATGCAGACTCCACATATATCTTTCTCATGGACTGACAGACATGGACATAAAAAAATCTGACACTACTGTGCCCACTACTGTTGTGCTGATAGGATTTATTTTCAAATTTTGTATTTCCCTAAACACAATAAACCTTCCATTTGGTTTTGATGTTGTGGGTGATTTATTCCAACATGTAGCCCCTTATAAGTTGGAGGAACTTAACAAGACTGATTTTGTACAGTTGAGCTGCAACTTTCAGAGTTAAGAGGAACATTGCCCAGGACTCTGTTTTCTGTTTCCCCATGAAAAAGTTGCTTTTTAGCCATTTACCTGTACTGCATGGTTTCGGAGGTAGTGGATGCACGTAGTTTTGTCATCAAGATCCTCACAATGTTAAAAAGAAAGATGAAGTTAATCTGAGAATGAAAAAGAATTAAAGACCCCTGAAGAAGCAGCAATAACAAGGGAGACTTTTTGAAAGAAGTCACAAAGTCCATTCATGTCACACAACGAGGGGAGCCTATCAACAGGTCTTCTGCCCTCTAGCTCCATAAAATACATTCTATAGATAATACTGCTCTTCTGTTGTTAATTGGAAGATTTGATGGAAAATTAGGTCAACCATCCAACCCATAATGATAACTCCTCAATGATAACTCCTGCCAAATGCAGAAACCCTTCTCTGGGAACACACTTCCCAAAATATCAAACACCTGACGAGATAGACAGAATCTTTGAACATCGTCCTTTTATGACTGAGGTTTGGGGTATTTTCTAGTTCCACTCCTCCAATGGTTACAGCAAATTTTAAATGTAACCAGGTTGGTGATATAGCCAATTATATAGGTCTCCGACTGCATCAGGTTCAGTATTAACAACAATCCTTTAGTTAGCAACAAATAATTGGTTTATCACCAAAAACAAATTTGCATAAACAGATGCAAAGATTATTGAAAAACAGTTAATGCAATTTTATGTATCTACCCTTTTGAAATAGAACGATCACAAGCACTCACATGTCTAAGGTCAAACAAAAAAATCTGCAGTTTTCATTTTAAAGTAGTCTGGCCAATTAATTGTTCAACTCATTAAAAAAGGATAAATCATGGATTATTCTAATTCTGATGTATTCTGATTCTTCAGGTAATCTACACCCCTGCTGGTTGTACTGCTGTCTTTTCCTAGAACAGCTGTAGATAGCTGAATTCCCCTTGCTTCAAATGGTAGGGTACATTTCAATAAATCCTCTCCAGGTATCTTCAGCTCACACACTTTAAGGAGAGTAGTTGCAGAGAAGGAAAAATGGGCTGTTTCTATTCAGGCTGGTTAAATCCACTCTCACAGAATGCCAAAATACAATATCCTTATCTCACTCACAAAGTGGGTCATGTGGTTTCTCTCTGAAACTTCTCCATATTGCATGGTTCCATCTGAACGCTCTGATTGCTGTGAGTGCAAATTGCTGCTATTGTACCCAGTGCCCTTACAAAGTATCCTTTGTTTAAAAGCTCAAAATATTTTCATAAATGAAACATTTTTAACTTTATCTTTGCTGAGCATTTATTTAGAAACAACAAATTTAATTCTGAATAAAAACTGAAAGAAGTGTGGATGCTGTAAATCAGGACAAAAAACAAAGTTGCTGGAAAAGCTCAGGCAGAATCTGTGAAGGAAAAAACAGAGTTAATGTTTCAGGTCCAGTGACCCACACTGACCCTCAGAGCATCCCACCCAGACCCATCCCCCTGTAACCTACCTAATCTACACATCCCTGAACACCATGGGCAATTTAGTGCACATCTTTGGACTGTGGGAGGAAACTAGTGCACCCAGAGGAAACCCACGCAGACATGGGGAGAATGTGCAAACTCCACACAGACAGTCGAACCCGGGTCCCTGGTGCTGTGAGGCAGCAGTGCTATCCACTGACCCACCGTGCTGCCACATTCTTCATTCAATTAGACTACAAATGATCAAGACAATTTTGGACAATGAGAAGCCACTGGCAATAATGACAAGTTCTGTGGATTCCTATCACATCAAGCTTCCTCTCTCCTTGAGTCAGCAAAGTCAATCACCTAGGTGGATCAAACTGTAGCAGGAGTGATTAAGTTGTCCTGGACTCATATCACAAATTCAAATTCCAGGCACTAGCACACTGAGAAATCCGGAATTTACAAATAATGTGGGAATGAAATCTATTGAGTTTCTGTCATTGGATTTAGTCTATGATACTGCACATAGCTTGAATAATGCATATTCTGAAGCCTACGCAAAGTATCGAATTATTAAAGAAAATTCACATCAAGGAATGTGAGTTATGCCTCAAACATATTAAATGTCCTTGAGCAAGGGAGTGAGGGCTGAATATTTATGAAATCACCACCATGATTCATTTCAACAACAATTTCTATTTACATAGCACATTGAATACAATAGGCTGCCTCAAAATACTTCAAGGGAGAATTTTATAAAACAAAATTTGACACTGAGCAACATCAAGAAGTGCTAAGACTGATAACCAAAACTTGGATAAAATGACAGTTTTTAAAAGATGAAAACTGAAGGAGATCTGAAAGGTGGACAGACTTAGTGAAGAAATTACAGATTTTACTGTCTCAAGCAGCCGAAAGCATGGTCACCAATGATGCAGTAAATCAAAATGAGAATTGTGCAAGGGTAAAATTTGGAAGAGGGCTATTTTCCTCGAAGGATTGTGGTGCTTGAGGAAATTACGGAGATGGGGGAAGCAAAGCCATGAGGAATTTTAAAATGGATAAAAATTTTAAAACTAAGGCATGGTTTAATCTAGAAGCAATATAGTATAGTGAAATCTAGAGATATAAAAGCACAAAGTAAGGTTTCTGCTGGAGTTGAGGTGAGACACAAACAATGTTGAAGGTGAAAATAGGCAGTCTTAGTGAAGGCTACAAATATGCAGGCAAAAGCTCAGTTTGGGGGTCAAGGGAGATCTCAAGATGGTGAATACTTTGACTTACTATCAGGTATTGGCCAGGGAGAAAGACAGTGTCCGTCATTCAAGAGCAGATTTGAGGTGGAGACTCAAATAAATAATTTCAGTTGTTCCGATATTTATGTGGAGCAAATTTTTGCTCATCAGTACTGTATATCAGAGAAGCAGTTTGATGATTTAGAGGCAAGGTCAGAAATCACATGATACCAGGTTATAGTCCAACAGATTTATTTGAAAACACAAGCTTTCGGAGTCCCATTCCTTCTTCAAGTGTTAGTGAGAGAGGTGTTATCAGAATTTAGAAGTAAAAGATCAAAGGGTAACACCACTGATCAGGATGTATTAAACAAACCTAACATGCTGTTCAATCTTTAAGTTAGAAGGTTTTAATTGATTAATATTTTTATGTAAATCACGAAATTCCTTCCAAGTCACTGCCCTGAGAGAACTAAAGGTTTTGTCAGTGTAAAGAAGAGGTGACATTTTAGTGCAGGCAATGCATTTTAGGTATGAGGCCTTGTTTAGAATCTGTTTGTGTTTTGGTTTGGAGGGAGACTGATTTTATTCCTAAAGTAGGAATATATAAAATGCTACATTGACTGGCTGTATAAAAATTGTGTGCTTTTTGAACAAAATAGAACGTATCTGCAAATACAAATTCACCCCATAGATTTACACGTGTGTGTGTGTGCGCGCGCGCTTGCATGTATGTGAGAGTGACGGCGGGGGGGGGAAGGGGTGGGGTGGGGAAGAGAGACAGAGAGAGAGGGAGAGAGTGTGAGTGAGTGAGTGTGAGATACATGTTGGACACAGGCACCTCAATACCTCACTGTACTGGAGGACTACGGATACCATCACAATTCTGCACTTCTCTAGCTTCCACTCTAAACAACCACCCACTACAGACAAGCCCTACGCATACACAGGATCTGTTCAGATGAGGAGGAATGTAAAGGGCACCTTAAGGTGTTGAAGGACGCCCTCATAGTAACAGGATATGATGTCTAACTCATCATTTGCCAGTTCCGACATGCCACAGCGAGAAACCGAAATGACCTCCTCAGAAGACAGACATGGGATACATCCGATAGAGTACCCTTCGTCATCCAATACTTCCCACGGGCGGAGATGCTGTGCCATGTTCTTCGCAGCCTTCAACACATTTTCGATGACAATGAGTACTTCACTAAGATATTCCCTATGCCTCCACTTCTCACCTTCAAACAACCGCTAAACCTTAAGCAGACCATTGTTCGCAGCAAACTAGGTTGGGACCTTCAGGACAATATTGGTCACAGTGCTATACAACTGTATCATGGCAACCTCTGCAAGACATGTCAGATCTTCAACATGGACACTACCATCACACGTGGTAACACCACCCACCACGTACACAGCAGATACTCATGTGACTCGGCCAATGTTGTCTATCTCATACACTGCAGGCAAAGATGCCCTGAGGCATGGTATATTGGCGAAACCAAGCACATGCTATGACAACGGATAAATGGACGCCGCGCAACAATCGCCAGACAGGGATGCTCCCTCCCACTGGGGGATCACTTCAGTGATCAAGTGCATTCAGCCTTGGATCTTTGGGCAAACGTCCTCTAAGGTGGACTTCAGGTGACACAACAACGCAGAGTCGACAAGCAGAGGCTGATAGCCAAGTTCCATAACCACAAGGGTGGCCTCAACTGGGATCTTGGGTTCATGTCACACTACAGGTGACCCCACCAGACTATACAATCACTCTCTCTCTCACACACACACACACACACACCCTCTCTTTCAAACACACACACATACACACTCCCTCTCTCCCTGAGTAAAAAGCTCAGGTACTCCTTTTCGGGCAACAGTGTATCTGGCTGTTGCTTGATTAATCTGTTGGACAGCTCTCCCAAATTGAAACAAACCCACAGTTATAAGTAAGAAAGACATTGTGGGATCGACAGAGCAGTGTTTGTGGTCGTTGTTTCCAGAGTCTAAGTCAATGTCCGGTGTTCCAGCTTGTTTTGTTCCTTTATTTAGACTTCATAGCAGTTTAACACAATTGAGTGGCTTGAGAGGCAGTTAAGACTGACCCACATTATCCTAACCTGACAAAAGCAGGGAAGATGGAAGATTGGAATAAAAACAGAAGCTTCTGGAAAAGCTCAGCAGATCTGGTAGCATCTCTGAAGAAAAAGTCAGAGTTAACCTTTTGGGTCCAGTGACCCTTTGTCAGAACTAGTTCCTCAGAAAGTTCTGGGGAAGGGTTACCGGACCGGAAACATTAACTCTGACCTTTTCTTCACTAATGCTGCCAGATCTGCTCAGCTTTTCCAGCGACTTCTGTTTTTGTTTCTGATTTACAGCATCTGCAGTTCTTTTGGTTTTTATTAAGATGAAAGATTTTCTTCCTTCAGGACATTAGTGAAGCTAGTGGATTTTTATGACAATTGATAATAGTTGCAGTGGTTGCCGTGAGGCTAACTTTTAATACCAAATGTTTGTTGAATTCTAATTCCACCATCTGTCTAGGTGGATTTCTAACCCATAGCCCCAGAACAACTATTCGGGATTACTGGTCCAGTGATATTGCCTCCCCACTGTCACAGGGGTCAGGGGTAGGTTTTTTTTAGAAAAGGGTTGAGGATAGCAGATTTGAAGAGTGGAATGGTGCTACCTGAAGGGAAAAGAAGCCTGTTCATAAGCCAATTTACCTGGTGGATGGGCAGAGAGGTTGCATGGTCCGTAGCTGAAGTGGACCAATATTGAGGAAGCAGGAGGTAGGTTGCATGGACTTTACTAGTTTCAAAATCTCCCCACTCCCGACCTCATCCCCAGACCAACCCTCCCTCTCATCCCCACCTCCTTGACCTGTCCATCTTCTCTCCCACCTATCCGCTCCCCCCACCTCACTGACCAATCCCCACCACTGCCTACCTGCACTCACCCATCACCGCCCCACCTACCTTCCCCAGACCCACCCCAGCTCTCTTTTTATTTCAGAGCTCCCTTCCCCCTCCCCCATTTCTGAAGAAGGGTCCTGACCCAAAACGTCAGCTTTCCTGGTCCTCTGATGCTGCCTGGCCTGCAATGTTCCTCCACAGTATGTTCTCGCACGTACAAGATGAGTTTAGAATTGTTGTGTGAGAGGATTCTAAACAAACTCGGTGAAATGGAGTTTGAGGGCAAGGATTGATCTCAAAATGAAGATGGGCCTGCTAGGTTAAGGAACGGAGGGAACCGTAGAGACAGCTGATCGGACTGTCACTAAGATTGAGACTAAGCAGTCCATGAGCTTTTTGCACTTATAAATGAATAAGTCTAGATAGCGTTTCACATGGTCCAGCAAGATCTGGTGATGAATTGTTATATCGGTTATTAGAATTAGAATCCCTACAGTGTTGAAACAGGCCCTTCGGCCCAACAAGTCCACACCGCCCCTTGAAGCATCCCACCCAGACCCATCCCCCTATAACCCACACACCCCTGAACACTATGGGCAATTTAGCATGGCCAATCCACCTAGCTTGCATATCTTTGGACTGTGGGAGGAAACCGGAGCACCCAGAGGAAACCCACACAGACATGGGGAGAATGTGCAAACTCCACACAGACAGTCACCTGAGGCTGGAATCGAACCCGGGTCCCTGGCGCTATGAGGCTGCAGTGCTAACCACTGAGCCACCATGCCGCCCATGGGTATTAATGATACCCATTCCTTGGACATTAGGGAATGAAGGAGAAATGGCTCGGATGAGAGATTTTTTTTTCCGCTCTACAAGACATCCTTCTAAGGATGCTTCTTTTTCTTTAGGGCAACTTTAGCATTTTTTTCCAGGTCTGAATAGCACCTTTATTTTCTCTTTTTTTCTTCCCCCCTAAGCACAAGATATATATTGGGAAATAACGGAGGGCAAGTGACTGAGGTGTTAGTGAGAGAGCACTTTGGGACCAGTGACCATAATTCTACTAGTTTTAAATAGTTACAGAAAAGGATAAGTTTCATCCGCAAGTTAAAGTTTTAAACTGGGGAAAAGCCAATTTAGACAAGAACTTTCTAAAGTTTATTGGGGGAGGCTGTTCATAGGGAAATGAATATCTTGAAGGTGGGAGGCTTTCAATAACGAAATAATCAGAGTTCAGGGCCAGCATGTTCTGTTAGTGTGAAATGCAAGACTGACAGGAGGAGAGGTATTGAGTCTCAGGTCAAGAAAATGAAGGAGGCACTTCTCAAGTATAGGCAGCTGGGATCTACTGAATACCTTGAAAGAGTATAGTGGGTGTAGGAGTACACTTGAGATGGAAATCAGGAGGGGAGAAACAGGACAACAGCTTTAACAGATAAGGTAAGAAAAAACCAAGAGATTCTACAAGTATACTAACAGCAAAAGAGGAAGTATGGAGAGAATAGAGCCCTTTAAACATCATAAAGATCAATAAGGTCATCTATGTATGGGGTGACAGGAGGTTCTTAGTAATATTTGTCATTAGTATTTACCATGGAGAAAGACATGGAAGCTAGGGAACGCAGGGAAGTAAATAGTGATGTCTGAAAATAATCCACGTTACTAAAGAGGTGGTGCTGGAAATAGACAAATCCCTGGAACCTGATCAAGTTTGCCTCAGGACATTGTGGAAGCGAGGGAAGAAATGGTTAGGCCCCAAGTGGATACAAAACTGGTTTGACGGTAGGAGACAGAGGATGGTGATAGAAGATTGCTGACCACAGGCCTCCAGTCTGAAAAACAATGTGCCACAGGAATCAGTACTACTACTGGAGATAAAAGGTACTGCAGATGCTGGAGAATCCGAGATGACAAGGTGTGGAGCTGGATGAACACAGCAGGCCAAGCAGCATCATAGGAGCAGGAAAGCTTGACGTTTCGGGCCTAGACCCTTCATTAGAAATGGGGGAGGGGAAGAGGGTTCTGAAATAAATAGGGAGAGAGGGGGAGGCGGATAGGAGATGGATAGAGGAGAAGATAGGTGGAGAGGACACGGACAAGTCAAAGGGGCAGGGATGGAGCCAGTAAAAGTGAGTGCAGGTGGGGGGGTAGGGAGGAGATAGGTCAGTCCAGGGAGGATGGACAGGTCAAGGGGGCGGGATGAGTTAGCAGATAGGAGATGGGGGGGAGGGGATAGGTGAGAGGAAGGACAGGTTAGGGAGGCGGAGATGATCTGGCTTCACCAACACCTTCCACCCCAACCTGAAGTTCACCTGGACCATCTCCAACACCTCTCTCTCCTTCCTGGACATCTCTGTCTCCATCGCGGGTAACCACCTAGAAACCAATGTCCATTTCAAGCCCACTGACTCCCACAGCTACCTGGAATACACCTCCTCCCACCCACCTTCCTGCAAAAATGCCATACCCTATTCCCAATTCCTTCGCCTCCGCCGCATCTGCTCCCAGGATGAGACATTCCACTCCCGCACATCTCAGATGTCCTCATTCTTCAAGGACCGCAACTTCCCCCCCACAGTGGTCGAGAACGCCCTTGACCGTGTGTCCTGCATTTCCCGTAACTCATCCTTCACACCCCGTCCCCGCAATAATAACCAAAAAAGAATCCCCCTTGTCCTCACGTACCACCCCACCAACCTCTGGATCCAACGCATCATCCTCAGACACTTCCGCCATCTGCAATCTGACCCCACCACCAAAGACATTTTTCCCTCCCCACATTCCCCTCCCTCTGCTTTCCGGAGGGACCACTCCCTCCGCGACTCCCTTGTCCGCTCCACACTCCCCTCCAGCCCTACCACACCTGGCACTTTTCCCTGCAACCGCAGGAAGTGCTACACCTGCCCCCACACCTCCTCCCTCACCCCAATCCCAGGCCCCACGAAGACTTTCCACATCAGGCAGATGTTCACCTGCACATCTGCCAATGTGGTATACTGCATCCGCTGTGCCCGTTGTGGCTTCCTCTACATTGGGGTAACCAAGCAGAGACTTGGGGACCGCTTTGCAGAACACCTGCGCTCAGTTCACAACAAACAACTGCACCTCCCAGTCGCGAACCATTTCAACTCCCCCTCCCATTCCTCAGACGACATGTCCATCCTGGGCCTCCTGCAATGCCACCCGAAGGCCGCAGGAACAGCAAATCATATTCAGTCTGGGAACTCTGCAGCCCAATGGTATCAATGTGGATTTCACAAGCTTCAAAATCTCCCCTCCCCCAACCGCATCCCAAAACCAGCCCAGCTCATCTCCGCCTCCCTAACCTGTCCTTCCTCTCACCTATCCCCTCCCCCCCACCTCAAGCCCCACACCCATCTCCTATCTACTATCCTCATCCCGCCCCCTTGATCTGTCCGTCCTCCCTGGACTGACCTATCTCCTCCCTAACCCCCCCCCACCAACACTCCCCTTTACAGGCTCCATCCCCGCCCCTTCGACTTGTCTGCCTCCTCTCCACCTATCCTCTCCTCTATCCATCCTCTATCCGCCTCCCCCTCTCTCCCTATTTATTTCAGAACCCTCTTCCCCTCCCCCATTTCTGATGAAGGGTCTAGGCCCGAAACGTCAAGCTTTCCTGCTCCTATGATGCTGCTTGGCCTGCTGTGTTCATCCAGCCCCACACCTTGTTATCTCAGTACTACTACTGTTTGTCATCTATATAAACAATTTGAATGAGAAGATGGGGGCATGGTTGGTAAGTTTGTGGATGACACTAAAATTGGTGGTATATTGGAAAATAAAGGTTATCTAAGTGTATGACAGGATCTTGATCAACTGGGCCAGTAGGCTGAGGAATGATAGATGGAGTAGAATTCAGATAAATGTGAGGTGTTGCATTTTGGTAAGGAAAACCAGGGCAAGACATACACAGCTAATGACAGGGGCCCTTTTTGGACTGTTGTCAAACAGAGAGACCTAGGGATGCAGGTACCTAGCTCCTTAAAAGTAGAGTCACAGGTGCCAAGTTTGCCTTCGTCGTTCAGAAATTGGTAAGGCCACATTTGGAATACTGTGGACAATTCTAGCCACCCTGCTGCAGAATGTTATTGAACTGGGAAGGGTGCAAAAAGATTTACCAATGATGTTACTGAAAATGGAAGGTTTGAGTTATAAGAAGAGGTTGGATATGCTGGGACATTTTCCCTGGAATGTAGAAAGCTGAGTGGTGATCTTATTGAGGTTATAAAATCATGAGGGGCATAGATATGGTGAATAGCCAAGGATTTTTCCTCAGCGTAGGAAGTCAAAAACTAGATGGCATAGGTTTAAGGTGAGAGAGGAAAGATTTAAAAGGGACCTGAGGGGCAACCTTTCCATACAAAGAGCAATGCGTATATGGAACAAACTGCCAGAGGAAGTGTAGAGGCAAGTATCATTACAACATTTAAAAGACATTTGGACAGGTACATGGATAGGAAATGTTAGAGGGATATGGGCCAAATGCAGGCAAACGCTCAGTTTACAAACGCTCTCGTGCGGTATACTTCTGCGACTTTATCCAAGATAAGGGGGTCGTGAATTGAGAAGAAAGCGAGCAGGAAAAGTTGAGATGGCGGTTGATGCTGGTTACCAAAATAAGAAGTTCCTTAGAACAAAAGCCATGGGAGACAAAATCATAACAATATCCTGCAAGAAAACTTTCACAACCCTTGAGTTGGCGATAGAAATAAAGTATTTTGAATGAGAGATAAGAGGATTAGAACTGGTGAAATTCTGAACAAAAAAAGAGAAACTGTCAGCAGCTCAGTAGCTGGTGAAATCCTTGGATACTGGGCTGATATCTCCCCCCACTCCGTCCTCAACTAATCTGAGGCAGAGGTCTCCCTCCGAGGGCAGTATGGGATTTCCTGGAGACACTGTTCTACTTGATTCAATGAATTGATTAGGACAAGTCTATTGTGAAGGTCTCCCAGGGACAGATTGATATGTTAATTATTTATTAGTCCTGACAGTGTATATCAGGGATAACGAATACACCATTCCATGTGCACAAAGAAATAGCAGAAATGAATGAACTCAGATCTTATGATTCCACCAGTTTTGTGGCACTAGAAGTAGACAAAACTCAGCTCCCTACTGCTAATAAGCTGCCTGTATCTGATTAAATTGAGACTTTTGTTAATTCAGGTAGTTAATGACCTCATTCTCAGGTATGGCATCCTGCGATTTCAATCCAGCTCATCACAGTTTGCCTGATTTACTATGACAGTAATGGAGTCATTAGTGGTGACTCTAAAGGGCTGGATTAAAGGGTTAGAGATAAAGTAAGGATTCCTCTATACTATTGTATCAAATAGTCCAAGTCAGTTATCGGCTAGGTTAGATCTAGAGTAAAGCTGGGCTGTTCTGGACTGAAATAAGATGAAAATTCTTGTGGTTAAAATTTTTCAAGACTATGAAATGTCTCAAACACTTGACAGTTTGCAATGTCACTGTCACCTACAAATCCAAAGAAGGATAACATCTGCTTAATTGTATGAATTCTGTCCTCAAGTATCTCAGCTGGTCAATCCTAAACCTGTACACCTTTAGGCACAAGGGGATGGGAGTTGCACTGAGGTACGGGGACCTGAAGTCAAGGGTGTACTCTTTTTCCTTCCCTTCTATAGCTTCTCCATAACAGTTTATGTGGTCAGTTTCTGGTCATGTTGGATGGGCCATCACCACATTGTGCAGTTAGCAAGTTCCTCCCATTCATTGATGTCAATTTGTCTCCTTTTCAATGAGGCCTTCAGAATATCCTTGAAAAACTTTCCCTGCTCCCTTGAGATTGGGTGCCATTTAAATTGTGAAAAGAAGATCAGCTTCAGAATCTGATTACCGTAGAAGTTCGGTATTATGTGGTAGTGATACTGGTTTTCGGTGATGTGGGTTTGTTCACCTGCTTCCCATTCGACTGCGAGTATCCTGCTGAGACACTATTGGTGGAAATTCTCCAGCAAACAAAGGTGCACTTCTTCAGTGATCCAACATCATTGGAGATTCAACCCCTTGTTCCCCTAGGAGACCTATCTCATCAAAGACTCTGTTGCTCAATTTTTGAAAGGTTGCACTAACACAGTAGATTCTGTCCTGAACCTCCTCTTTGATGGTAAATCTTTAAGAGACTTTTCTGCGAGACAGGGAAGTGTTTGATTAGTTCAATAGTCTCCCTATTATTGATGACAGCTGGAATGTATTTGTTGTTATAATACGGAAAATATGGCAGCCAACTCCCAAAAACAATACTGTGAGATTGGCTGAATAGTGCGTTTTTATCAAGTTAATCAGGAGGGAGAACAGAGAAAACTCCTCCTCTTCAAAGTAGCCCCATTGTTTATATCTACCTGAGTTGGCAGGACGTCAGTTTAAAACTTGAATAAAAGTACAATACTGCAGATACTGGAAACCTTAAACAAACACAGAATACTGGAGAAACTCAGCAGATACAGCAGCATCTGCAGAGAGAGAAACAGAGTTAATATTGCGTCTAGTGTGACTTTGTTCTGAAGAAGAGTCATACTGGACTTGAAAACATTAATTCTGTTCCTCTCTCCACAGACGTTGCCAGACCTACTGAGTTTCTACAGCATTCTCTGTGTTTGTCTCGGTTTAACATCCTTCCCAAAAGCTGGCATCTCTGACAGAGTCACACACTTGCTCAATACTGTCACAGAGCAACAGCCTTGATTTTTGTGCTTGAGCCCTCAAGTAGGACTTGTAGCCAGAATCTCTGACTTCAGAGTCAAGACTACAAGGCACTATATGCATTTGACAACATTGACAGCACTTCAAAAGTTTGTCATTGGCTTGAAAGTACTTCCAGAAATTTGGTGATTTTGAAAAGAGCTATATAAATGCAAATGTTTGTTCACTCACCAGTTCTCCTCTGTATTTTGGGAATGAGACTGTCACTGTTTTCACACCATCATGTGATGGCTTTGTACCGAATTAAAAAGAACAAAAATTGCTAGAAAAACTCAGCAAGTCAGGGAGCATCTGTGAAGAGAAGTGGAGAGACAGAAACTGTTCAGTATAACTGTCAATGACCTGAAATGTTAATTCATTCTCTCCACAGATGCTTGTCTCAGCTGCTGAGTTTCTCCAGCAGCTTCTATTCCTAGTTTGGATCTTCAGAACCAATAATATTTTGCTTTGTTTTAAAGTAACTTAATTTCAACATGAACTGATTAGATCAAAGTGCTTCTTTCTCCATTATCACTGTAGTGTTTAACTACATATATACACTTACCAGTAACACCAAGATCACTGGGCCTTGGTAGATGTAGTCAATGTGTTTTCGTGACCGCTTACCAAACCAGCACCTACAGTCAAACAAATAAATTGTGACAGAAGTGAACAAAACCAAACTGACTTGCTCACCTTCAACATTTAGCTCCCTGGTTTATCTGCTCACTGTAAGCTGGTACTATTGCTTTAAGAGGTGTATTCTGTCCCTTTTTTTTGATAAAGAGGTTGAGGCATAGGCGCTGAGTGATCTGTTTCAAGCCAATAAAGTAAACAGCTTGTGATGCCTTGAGTTAAATACTAAATAAAAACCAAAAGAACTGCGGATGCTGTAAATCAGGAACAAAAACAAAAGTTGCTGAAAAAGCTCAGCAGATCTGGCAGCACCTGTGAAGGAGAAAACAGAGTTAACATCACTGGACCCAAAACGTTAACTCTGTTTTCTCCTTCACAGATGCTGCCAGACCTGCAACTTTGTGTTTGTGATGCCTTGGGTTTATTTTTAAAAAGTTGAAACTATAGAAGCAGCATGAATGGGTGAAGTCAGGATTCCACAGAAGTGGGGTTTTAGTTTAGTTTTTAGCAGTTGTTGGGGTTTTGAAGTTGGCTGTGGAAGCTGTCTCTCTTTCTACCAGAATTTTCTCTCTTTGCTATCAGAATCACAAGTGAGACAATCTTTTTTATTGAATTTGCCTTTGCAGTGTTTCTGGGGTGTTACTATATTGGAACAGTTGTTGTTTAGGAGTTAAAGAATCTATTATTTCATTAAGTTTTCCAATAGAGTTAATCATACCAATTCTTCTTTCTTTTGTTTGTATTTTAATGATAGCGTAAGAATAAATAGTGTTTTGCTTAAAGCCAAATCTGTGTATCCAATCTAATTATATCTGGAACAGAGTTCCTTACATTTGCCTTCAAATAAGATTTAAAGTTAGGGTCCAGGCTATTTCTGTGATATTTTTGAAGGTGGTTTGGTCTAGTTCACAACAACTGTAACTACAACCTCTCTCCTCAAATAGCTATGATGTAGAGCTGCTGATGTTGGACTGAGGTGGACAAAGTCAAAAGTCTCACCATACCAGGTAATGGTCCAGGCAGGTTTGTTTAAAATCACAGGCTTCATACCCACTTCACCTGATGAAGGAGCAGGTGCCGAAAGCTTGTGATTTCAAATAAATCTGTTGGACTATAACCTGGTGTCATGTGACTTCTGACTTTGTCCACAAATAGCTACTGAATATTGCATAATAAGCTATGCCTAATGACAAAATCAGAGAGGACCAGGGTCTCTGATAGGCAATCTTACTATTCCTTGTATATAGTTAAGATCGATAAAACATCTTAATGCTCATACTGAGATAACAAGGTGTAGAGATGGATGAACACAGCAGGCCAAGCAGCATCATTGGAGCAGGAAAGCTGATGTTTCGGGCCCAGACCCTTCCTGATCTGACCTTACTAAACAGTAACAATGGTGACCAGATGGGTGGCATGGTGGTTCAATGGCTAGCACTGCCACTTCACGGTGCCAGGGACCCTCCTGTTCGGAGGGTCAGTGTGGACCTGATGGACTGAATGGCTTTCTTCCACACTGTAGGGATTCTATGAACTATAAGATCCATGGAATAAAAGACAAACAGCACAAACCGCCTGAAGTTAGACCCAGAAACAGGTGATTTGAACAAGTTGAGTGAGTGGAAAAACAAATGGCAGATGCAGTACAATGTGGCTAAATGTGAAGCTGCACACTAAGGTGTGAGAAGCAGCAAGGAAGAGTATAATTCAAATAGTGATATATTGGGAAGTGTGGATACACAAAGGGATCCGAGTGTCCTTGTATACCAGTTAATGAAAGTAGACAGGTGGATGTAGCAAGCAATTTGGAAGGCAAATGGTATACTGATCTTCATTGCAAGAAGGTTTTAGTTCAGAAGTAGGGATGTTTTACTGCAGTTTATACAGGCCATTAGTGAAACCACACCTGGAGTATTATATGAAGGTTTGGCCCCCTCCATAAGAAAGGGCATACTTGCCACAGAGGAAGTTCAGCAGAGGTTCACTAGGCTGATCCTTGGAATGGCAGGACTATCCTATGAGGAGGGATTGGTTCAACTGGGCTTATATGCACTGGAGGCTAGGAGAATGAGCGGGTTACTGATTGAAGCATATAATATTTTAACAGGTTGGACAGACTAGATGCATCGAGGATATTTACCGTGGTTGGGAAATCTAGAATCAGGAGACATAGTCTCAAGATATGGGACAGATCATTTAGGACTGAGATGAGGAAAAAATGACTTCACTCAAAGGGTAATGAACTCTTAAAATTCTCTTTGACAGAAGGCTGTGGAGACTAAAACACTGAATATATTTAAGAAAGAAATAGATACATTGTTAGTTTTTAAAGGCATAAGGGAAATGGGGAGAAAGCAGGAATATGACAAAGGATTAGCCATGATCATGTTGAATGGTGGAGCAGGCTTGAAGGGCGGAATAGCCTGCTCCTTCTCCAAGTTTCTGTGTTTCTATGAAAGCAGAGTGCTATAGGTGAACAAACGTACGAGTGTGAGAAAAACATCTGAAAAGAAACTTAGCAGTGACAGGCAGGAATGAATAACAGACTTCAAAGTACATTTAGGATCCAAACAATGGAGATACAAAGCCCACTAAAAGACCAAAAAAGAAGATAAAGCTCACAACAAGAAGCATCTCAAGTAAAATGTAAGTTATTGATCACACCGAGTAAAACATTACAGGAAATCTTTTCAGCGATAGGGAAGAAAGAAGTACTCGGAGTCTGCCGAGTAAGAAAACAGAGGCTGCAGAAGGCAGGAGCTAGGCCTGGCCAGTATTATACTCTTGAGGCAAACAGACAGACCAGTTTGGAGTTGTATTGGCAGCACAGAAAGAAGAAAACGGATCACAGCAGTCTGCAAGAGTTAGACTAAAGAATGCTGAGGAGGAAATCAAATTCTTTTAGGGGGATATAGCACACCTACTAGATGCTTTCAGATCCTCTGATTTTGCAGACATACAAGACAAGTTTAGATTTGTAGATATAATGGTTAATGACTTGAAAGCGGCTTTTAAATTTGATACAAGTACTGAGGTATTTATTTTTTCAGATGCTCACCCAAGATTCAGACAAGAAATTCTCAGATTATCTTACATTCACCTTTGGAGCACAGGACGCAGTAAAATCAGAGTGACAGAGCAGATTCACATTCAGTACAATGGAAGAATATTTCAGAAACCCTGTATATCCTAATAAATATTGTGCTTCATTATGAAGTGGAGATGCTTGTGTAGCTTCGATTTATAGAAGAGGTCCTTTGGCCGACCATGTCCCTATTAGGGAGAAAGGAGAAAGTGGCAGGTTTAGGTATCCCCGGCTGATGAAGGATATTAAGGCACTGGTCAGGAAAAAGAAGGCAAAAGAAGGTTTAAGCTATTGGGCTCAAGTAAATCCCTAGATGAATATAAAAAGCATAGGAGCACACTTAAGAGGGAAATCAGTAAAGCAAAAAGAGGGTGTGAGATGGATCTGGCAGAGAAGGTTAAAGATAATCCCAAGAAACTGTATAGCTATGTTAAGAGTCAAAGGGTGGCAACGGAGAGAATAGGTCCCCTTAAAGATCAGCATGGCTGTCTTTGTGTGGAGCCACAGGAGATGAGGGAGATTTTTAATGAGTTCATAGAATCCATACAATCCCTACAGTGTGGAAACAGGCCCTTCGGCCAAAGAGTCCACACCAATTCTCAGAACATCCCATCCAGACCCATTCCTCAAACCCACCTAATCTACACATCCCTGGACACTATGGGCAATTTAGCATGGCCAATCCACCTAGCCTGCACATCTTTGGACTGTGGGAGGGAACCGGAGAGCCCAGAGGAAACCCACACAGACACGGGGAGAATATGCAAACTCCACACAGGCAGTTGCCCGAGAGGGAATCGAACCCAGGCCCCTGGCGCTGTGAGGCAGCAGTGTTAACCACCGTGCCACCATGCTGTTTTTACAATGTTTTTTTAAAATTTATTTATTAATGGGATGATGGCATTGCTGGCTGGGCAGCATTTATTGCCCATCCCTAATTGCCCAGAGGGCAGTTGAGAATCAACCACATTGCTGTGGGTCTGGAGTCACATGTAGGGCAAACCAGGTGAGGATGGCAGTTTCCTTCGCTAAAATCATAAGGGGCATGGAGAGGATGAATGCATACAGTCTTTTTCCCAAGGATAGGGAATTAAACTAGAGGGCATAGATTTAAGGTGAGAGGGGATAGATTTAAGAAGGACTTGAGGGGCAACTTCTTCACACAGAGAGTAGTGCGTATATGTAATGGACTGCCAAAAAAGTGATTGAGGCAGGTACAATAGCAACATTAAAAGAAAACATTTGGATAGGTATATGGATGGGAAGGATTGAGAGGGATATGGGCCAAATGCGGGCAATTGGAACTAGCTGAGCAGGCACCATGGTCAGCATGGATCAGTTTGAGCTGAAGGGCCTATTTCCATGCTGTATTACTGTATGACTCTATGACTCTGTCTGCGCCAACAAAAAAATTACTTTAAGTCTCTGAAGAATTGAGCACTGCCAGGGAAGCAGGAAACAAGAGTTTATAACAGTTCAATACCAAATGTACACAAGAGAATTTACAAACATTCCTACATCCAGAAAATTCACTGCAATACTTTAAATACTTTGAGAACTTAGAAGAAAAATCTTTAATCATGCATACAGCTCAAATAAAGATTCATGAATATAGAAGCAGGGTGGAGGATATCCCACATGCATTGCTAGAATATGATCACATCTTTACAATCATGCATCGAGAACATCCGGAGTCATTGAGTCGTACAGCATAGAAACAGGCCCTTCAGTCCACAACACCTATTCTGACCAACAACACCAAATTATACTAATCCCATTTACCTGTACATGGTCCACAGCCTACAATGCCCTGGCATTTTCAGTGCTCATCCCAATGTTTCTGAAATGTTGCGAGAGTACCTGCCTCCAGCATCCACTCAGGCAGTGCATTTCATATTTCTTCCACCCTCTGGGGAGAAAGCTTTTCCTCAGATCTCCTCTAAAGTACTCAGTCCTCACTTTAACCTGTGCCCTCTTGGCTTAGATATTTCTGCCATCAGGAAAAAGATTCCTAACCTATCTATGTCTCTCATAATTTTGTATGCCTCAATCAGATAACTCCCTCAGCTTTCTTTGATCTAGGGAAAATAAACCCAGCCTACCGATCTCTCCTCATAACTGTGACTTTCTATTCCAGGCAGCATCCTGGCGAATCTCCTCTGCACCCTCTACATTGCAATCAAGTTCTTCCGATAGTATGCTGACCAGAACTGCACACAGTATCCCATCTGTAGCCTATTCTCTATAAAATTGCAACAGGACTTCCCTGCTCCAATATTCAATGCCCCAGCTAATGAAGACAAGCATATTGTATGCCTTCTTCACTGTAATGATTGTCATGAGGTCAGCCAGCTGGACCTCAGAATATGAGTTCCCTGGCTGGGGCTGTTAATCTGGTCCAATAGAGAGCTCTGACTGACATAAAAAGGGTCAAGTGTCAGCGATAATGATACCCTGGTGCCTGACTCTATATGAGGCACTACTGTAGTCAAGGACTATGTATGTGCAAATAAGGGGCAGCTTAGTGACAGGAGACTGGCCTCTGAGAGTTATTTCATTCACCACCCTGTTTACCTGTGCCGACAGCCTCAGGGGTCCATGGATTTGTACTCAAAGGTCCCTTTGAACCTCACTACTCTCCAGGGACCTACTATTCATTATATAAGTCCTTCCTTACTAGACATCCAAAAATGCATGACCTTAGAGTTATAGAAATTTATAGAATCCCTACAGTGTGGAAACAGGCCCTTCGGCCCAACAAGTCCACACCGAACCTCAGAGCATCCCACCCAGACCCACCCCCCCAACAACCCACCTAACCTACACCTCCCTGAACGCTACAGGCAATTTAGCATGGCCAATCCACCTAACCTGCACATCTTTGGACTGTGGGAGGAAACCGGAACACCCGGAGGAAACCCATGCAGACACAGGGAGAATGTGCAAACTCCACACAGACAGACGCCCAAGGCTGGAATCGAACCCGGGTCCCTGGTGCTGTGAGGCAGCAATGCGAACCACTGAGCCACCGTGCTGCCCCAATCAGGATTAAATCCCACCTGCCATTGCTCTGCCCAATTTATCAGATCAGGCTATACTCCTCAATATCAACAACATCACTAATTTTTCATGACATCTGCAAACTTAGTAGTTACGCCTTCTACATTCACATCCAAGTTGTCAATGTACGTAGCACACAGTAAGAGTTTCAGCAATGATCCCTGTGGCATGCTGCTGGTCACAGGTTTCTAATTACAAATACAACCCTCCACCATTTGCAAGCCAATTTTAGATCCAGTTTGCCAACTTGTCTTAGATCCCATGGGCTCTTACCTTTTGGACCAGCTCTCCATGTGGGACTTTGTCAAAGGTCTTATTGAAGCCCATATAAACTGCATCAACTGCACTCAATATGTTTGGTTATCTTCTCAAAAAACTGAATTGAATTAGTCAGACAGGATCTCCCCTTTAGTAATCCACGCTGACAATCCCTAATCAATCCCTGCCTTTCCAAGTGTTGTTTAATCCTGTTTCTTGTAATTTTTCTCAATGATTTCCCTACCACTGACGTCAGACTAAATGGTCTGTAACTACCTGGCCTATCCCTGCTGCTCTTGAACAAAGGAACCACATTCGCTATCCTCCAGTCATCTGGCATTTCACCTGTGGCCAGAAAAGTATCTACATTATAAATATACATGATATAAATATATCTACATTATAAATATCTACTTTAACTTGGCAAATTTAAAGAAAATCTTCAAACTTCATAAACAGTCCATCAAGTGGTAGTTTGAAGTGTGCAAGCAGCTAATAAGAAGCTATCTGGGAAAATGATATGCTTTAGCACAAATTAGATTATGCCAATAATCAATATTCAGAAGTGACTGAGCTGTATATAATGACAGCTGAGTGCTGCAATGCAGGCCCATCAGCCAGCGATACATAAAGCTTTAAGATTTTTTTCAGTCAGCAACTAAAGGACAAAACTATAGAACTTCTAGATAAGGAGAACGTTTACACTAAGTTTAAAGTTGAGTATCAAAAGCAGCTTGAACAATCAAATTTAAACAAGAATGAGAGAGGCCTAACTATCTCAAAAGAGGCCACTGATCTAGATGTCCAGCTGTTAGCAGCCATGCAATAACAAATTACAGTAGATTTCCAAAAGCCCAGTGCAGAAAGAGCCAATTTTCCCATGCAATTGACACAGGTGATACCATCATGGAAGAAAAAGTGTCTGTTTCATAAAATTATTCAGAGCTCACTGTGCTGAGAAAGTATTTTACTGCAATTAATGAGCGATGACCTTGTATTTCAAAAATAAACTGAGAGAGAAAACAAACAGCATGGTTTAAGTTAATAGAAGACTATCATAGAGAAGCATCCACTTGTAATTGACCTGCAGAAAGAGAATCATCTTTTGAAAAAAGGTCAAGACACACAAGGCAAGATAATACAATTTGCCATCCAACCCGTAGACCATTAGTGTTGTGCATTGTATATTGGCATAATCTAATTTGTGCTTAAGCATATCATTTTCTCTGAATAGCTTTTTATTTGTTTGCAGATCTTGAACTATCACTTGATGGACAGTTTCTGAAGTTTGAAGATTTTACGGATGTTGGTCCAGAATTCTATTTCTTTATTGACAATGAAATATTGCGACTTTCTGATGGAGTTCTGGAAATGTTCTTATCTGCAGAGAATCCACCCTGAGCTTACCCTCCCGGATAACAACAAGGATGCCTAGATACATCCTTTGTATCCTTTAAGAGAGCTGAGAACACGATTGGAGATTGATGCCTCAGGCTGGGCATCAAGGTGGAGGTCGGGAAGGGGTAAAGAGTTAAAATGTCCATGGTTAAATGTTAAAAGTTAAAGGGGTTCCTATAAAAGGATCTTGGGGGAGATGTACAGTAAAGATTTCACTATGACTTTAGGAATAGTTGCTGAGAATTTGCAAGGGCAGAAGCCACATGATGCCAAGTTTTAGTCCAACAGGTTTATTTGAAATCACAAGTTTTTGGAGCGTTGCTCCTTCATCAGGGGTGGAGTGGTACTCTACCTGACAGAGGAGCAGTGCTCCAAAAGCTTCTGGTTTTAAATAAACCTGTTGGACTATAATCTGTTATCATGTGACTACCGACCTTGTCCACTCCAGTCCAACACAAGCACCTCCACATCGGGAATAAGCATGAAGAGCTATGCCATAATGATTGAACAGCCAGTGTGACAATGCTGTGGTTTGAAGAGATTATTTTGTCCTTTTTTTAAAAATGTAAGTGTATAAGACATAGGTGCTGAGCTGTCTACTTGGCAATCTAGTGAAGTAAACAGCTTGTGTGGCCTTACAGTTTTTTTTTAAAGTTGGAACAATAGATGCAGCCTGGATGGGTGTGGCCAGCTCTTAAAACGTAGAACGTAGAACATAGAACAGTACAGGCCCTTTGGCACATGATGTTGTGCCGAACTTTTACCTTAAACCTAAGGTTTATCTAACCTCTACCCCCACCTTATACTATCATCCATACGCCTATCTAATAGCCGCTTAAATGCCCCTAATGAGGCCAACTCCACTACCCTCTCCGGCAATGCATTCCACACCCCTACCACACTCTGAGTAAAGAATCTACTTCTGACGTCTCCCCGATATCTACCTCCACTCACTTTAAAACTATGTCCCCTCGTAAAAGCTACCTCCACCCTCAGAAAAAGTCTCTGGCTGTCTACTCTATCTATACCTCTGATCATTTTGTACATCTCTATCAAGTCACCTCTCATCCTTTGTCGTTCTAAAGAGAAAAGCCCTAGCTCTCTCAACCTTTCCTTGTAAGACCTTCCCTCCATTCCAGGCAACATCCTGGTAAATCTCCTCTGCACCTTTTCTAACGTTTCCACATCTTTCCTGTAATAAGGTGACCAGAACTGGACGCAACAGTCCAGTTGTGGCTGAACCAGGCTTTTGTATAGCTGGAGCATAACTTCACGGCTCTTGAATTCAATCCCTCTATTAATGAAAGCTAACATACCATATGCCTTCTTAACAATTCTATCCACCTGGGTGGCAGCTTTCAGGGAACTCTGGACATGAACCCCAAGATCCCTCAGCTCCTCCACACTGCCAAGAATCTTTCCGTTAGCCCTGCATTCTGCTTTCAAGTTTGTCCTTGCAAAATGAATCACCTCACACTTTTCAGGGTTAAACTCCATCTGCCACTTCTCAGCCCAGCTCTGCATCCTATCAATGTCCCTTTGGAACCTATAACAGCCCTCCGCACTGTCCACAACGCGACCCACCTTCGTATCGTCCGCAAACTTGCTAATCCACCCTTCCACTCCTTCATCCAAATCATTTACAAAAATCACAAATAGAAGAGGACCGAGAACAGATCCTTGCGGTACACCACTTGTAACTGTGCACCATGTTGAATATTTTCCGTTAGTACCACCCTTTGTCTTCTAAGGGTCAGCCAATTCTTAATCCAATCTGCCACATTTCCCCCGATCTCATGTCTCCTTACCTTCTGCATGAGCCTACCATGGGTAACTTTATCAAACACCTTACTCAAATCCATGTATATGACATCCACTGCTCCACCTTCATCCACGAGTTTGGTCACCTCTTCAAAGAATTCAATAAGGTTTGTGAGGCATAATCTACCCAGAACTGACGTAAGACTAACTGGCCTGTAATTTCCAGGGTTATCCCTGTTCCCTTTTTTGAACAAGGGAATGACGTTTGCCTCTTTCCAATCTTCTGGCACGATACCCATGGACAGTGAGGATGAAAATATCATCGCCATAGGCCCTGCAATCTCGTCCCTTGCTTCCCATAGAATCCTTGGATATATCCCATCAGGCCCGGGGGACTTATCTACCTTCAACTTCCTCAGCATTCCTAGCACATCATCTTTACCAACATCAACCTCCTCTAGCCTGCCTGCCTGTTTCACAACGTCCTCCTCTATAACTAAGTCCCTCTCAGTTGTGAATACTGAAGAAAAGTATTCATTAAGCACCTCTCCTATCTCTTTAGGCTCTGTGCACAAATTCCCTTTACAATCCTTGACCGGCCGTACCCTTTCTCTGGTCATTCTCTTGTTCTGCACATAAATGGAAAAAGCCTGGGAGTTTTCCTTGATTCTATCCGCCAAGGTTTTCTCATGCCCCCTTATAGCTCTCCTAAGCCCTTTCTTCAGCTCCTTCCTGGCTAACTTGTACCCCTCTAGAGCCTTTTCTGTTCATCTTTTCCTAAACCTTACATAAGCCTCCTTCTTCCTCGTTCGACCTCTCTCGAGAACCATGGCTCCCTCACTCGACCGCACCTTCTCTGCCTGCTAGGGACAAACATATCAAGCACATGCAGTATGCACTCCTTAAACAATCTCCACATTTCTGTGATGCTCTTCCCTGATAACATCTGTTCCCATTTTATGTTACCCAGTTCTTGCCTAACTGAATTGTAATTACCCTTCCCCCAATTATAAACCTTACCCTGCCGTATGTACCCATCCTTATCCATGACTATCGTGAAAGAAACAGAGTTATGATCGCTATCTCCAAAATGCTCTCCTACCAACAGGTCTAACACTTAGCCCAGTTCGTTGCTAAGCACCAAATCCAAGTGGCCTCGCCTCATGTTGGTCTGTCTACATACTGTGTCAGGAATCCTTCCTGAATGTACTGGACAAAATCTGCTCCATCTAAACTATTACAACTAAAATGTTTTCAATCAATATTTGGAAAGTTGAAGTCACCCATGACTACAACCCTGTGACTTCTGCACCTTTCCAGTGTCTGCCTCCCAGCCCGCTCCTCTACTTCTCTGCAACTGTTAGGGGGTCTGTAAAAAAACCCCAACAAAGTGACTGCTCCTTTCTTGTTCCTGACCCCAACCCAAACTGACTCTGTGGACATATCATTCTCGAACTGCCTTTCAGTAACTGCTATACTCGCCCTGACTAGCAATGCCACTCCCGCACCTCTTTTTCCACCCTCCCTATTTCTTTTAAAGCGTCTAAATCCCAGAACTTCCAACAACCATTCCTCTCCCTGAGTTATCCAAGTTTCTGTAATGGCCACAACATCGTAGTTCCAAGTGCCAACCCATGCTCTAAGTTCATCTGCTTTATTTCTGATACTTCTAGCATTGAAGTATACACACCTCAAACCATCTCAGTGTCCGCAATTACGCTCCATCAACTGCATTTCTTTATAAACCACCTCACTCCCTGTTGTGTCTGTTGGAAGGCCAAATACCTCATCCCCTGAATTATAAATCTGGTTCCCCACCCCCTGCCAAACTAGGTTAAACCATCCCAGGATATTTGTGCCCTTCCAGTTCAGGTGCAACCCGTCCTTACTGTACAGGTCCCACCTTGCCCAGAATGTGCTCCAATTATCCACATAATGGAAGCCCTCCCTCCTACACCAGCCCTGTAGCCACGTATTTAGCTGCACTCTCTCCCTATTTCTTACCTCATTATCACGTGGCACTGGCAGTAATCCAGAGATAACTATCCTGTTTGTCCTGGACTTCAGCTTCCAATTTAACTCCCTGTACTTGTTTTTCACATTCTCAGTCCTTTTTCTACCTATGTCATTGGTACCCATGTGTACCACGACTGCTGGTTGCTCACCCTCCCCCTTAAGGATCTTGAAGGCACGATCAGAGACATCATGGACCCTGGCACCTGGGAGGCAACATAGAGAACCAGGATTTCTAGTTTTTCTTTAGTTTTTAGGTTTAGCTTTAAGCACTTGCTGTTACAGTCTCAACAGGGCAGAAGCTTCTAGAGTTTTGAAGAAGTAGAAGCTATATTTTCCTTCTCTCAGATACAGTGAGAAACTGTGGCTTCTCTCTACTGTTTAGAGACAAATCTATTTTTCTGAATTTGCCTTTTTGCCAAGGGGTGTGTTTATGGCATATTACTATATTGAAACAGTTAATTAGTTATAATTACTGTATCTAGTATTCGGTCAAGTTTTCCAATAGAGTTGTTATTCTAAGTTCTTCTTTCCTTTAGAGATAGGAAGAACTGCCAATGTTGGAGTCAGATATAACACAGTGTGGAGCTGGAGGAACACAGCAGGCCAGGCAGCATCAGAGGAGCAGGAAAGCTGACGTTTCGAGTCAGGAACCTTTTTCATTTTCTGAAGAAGGGTCCCAACATGAAATGTCAGTTTACCTGTTCCTCTGATGTTACCTGGCCTGTTGCGTTCCTCCAGCTCCACACTGCGTCATCTTCTTCTTCTTTCTTTTGTTGTATTTAGAATTAGAATCCCTACAGTGTGGGAACAGGCCCTTCGGCCCAACAAGTCCACACTGACCCTTGCAGCATCCCACCCAGACCCATCCCCCTATAAGCCACACACCCCTGAACACAATGGACAATTTAGCATGGCCAATCCACCTAGCCTGCACATCTTTGGACTGTGGGAGGAAACCGGAGCACCCGGAGGAAACCCACGCAGACACGGGGAGAATGTGCAAACTCCGCACAGGCAGTCACCTGAGGCTTGAGTTGAACCCGGGTCCCTGGTGCTGTGAGGCTGCAGTGCTAACCACTGAGCCACCGTGCCGCCTGTATTTCAATTATAGTGTTTAAATAAATTGTGTTTTGGTCACTTTCTTAAAATACTTTGATGGGATCTGGACTGGTCCATAATAGTAGATAGAACCAGGACTTGAGTCTGTAGGCTATTACCATCCTATATAATAATCATATAACTATATCATCCTATAGCAATTTTCGTTGAAACCTCTTAAGGTTCACTTTCAGACATGATCTTACTGATCTCACTTTTAACTATTGCACCACTTGTTGAAGTTTTTTTTAAATCATACTCCCATCAGGACAGTTCACAAGAAATGGAGAAGAAAAGGGAAAATGACTTGGACTGTATGAGAGAAGGATGCTCATTGGTCACAGATTGACTGATGTGTAAGGTATTGTCATGGAAATGTACCAGTTAGCTGATGACAGACAGTTAACAGACAAAATAAAGAATCTTGGATGTTGGTAATCTGAAACAAAACAGTTCTGTAATAAAGCTACACGAATTTTCCCTAAGAATGATCATCCAGTATTGTATAGAACTTACTGCTCATTTTCATAGTAGAGTTTTGCGACTGACCAGGCCATAATGATGGGGAGTGGAATACCTGCAAAATAGATGAGAGAACAATATTACACTGACATCATGAAGCTGTATTATCACTTCAGCTGTGTCCTTCCTTATTTTGATCCCAGATTCTCAAGGAGTGTGGCAGATGGAGTTTAATTTTGATAAAGTGAGGTGTTGCATTTTGGTAAGAGAAGTCAGGGCAGGACTTATACAGTTAATGGTAGGCCTCTAGGGAGTGTTGCCAAACAAAGGGATGTAGGGGTGCAGGTGCATAGTTCCTTGAAAGTGAATCGCAGGTAGTCAGGGTGGTGAAGGTGGTGTTTGGCATGCTTGCCTTTATTACATCGACTGTAGGAGTTGGGATATCCGGTTGCAGCTATACAAGACATTGGGGAGGCCACTTTTAGAATACTGCTTTCAATCAGAGGATGGCTGAGAGTTATCACAGCAGAATTCTGGGAGACATCACCACAGCCATTATGACTGTCCAGAAGACCTCTGCAGGACACCCTCCATGAGACAGCAACTCAATGTTCCAGGATACAGAAACTATAGGTGTGACAGAAGTACAAGTAAGCAAGGAGGGGGAGTTGCTCTTTTGATAAGGGGAGACTTAACAACAGTGCTTAGAGAGAATATTCTTAAGGGGTCATCAAATGAGGCCATATGCTTAGAACTTAGAAACAAGAACGGGATTATCATTCTATTGGGACTGTATTACAGACCCCCAAGCCAGCCAGCAGGTACTAGAGGAGCAGTTGTGTAGAGAGATTGCACATACCTGGAGGAAGAACAGAGTAGTATTGGTTGGTGATTTTAATTTCTCCTGTATTGACTGGGCCATCCAGACTGTAAAAGGCTCAGACATGGTGAAATTTGTCAACATGTCCAAGAATGTTTCCTAAATCAATATGTAGAGGGCCCTACTCAGGAGGATGCAACACTAGACCTACTCTTAGGCAACAAGGTCGGACAAGTGACTGAAGTGTCAGTCGGGGAGTACTTTGGGTCCAGTGACCATAACTCTTTTAGTTTTGACATAGTTTGGAAAAGGATAGGATGGGTCCACAGGTTAAGGTACTAAACTAGAGCAGGGCCTATTTTGGAGCCATTAGGCAGGATCGAGCAGAGGTTGACTGGGTGAGTCTGTTTGAAGGAAAAGAAACAACTGGCAATGGGAGACTTTTAGAAGTGTGGCATCAAGAGTCCAGGGACAGAATATCCCTGTGAGGGTGAAGAGTGGCAAAGGATATTGAGGGTCTGGTCAGGAAAAAGAAAAAGGCATATATTAGATTGAAGCTATCGGGCTCAAGTGAATCCCCAGATGACTATAAAAGGTGTAGGAGCACACTTAAGAGGGAAATCTGAAAAACAAAAAGAGGGTATGAGTGGGCGGCACGGTGGCTCAGTGGTTAGCACTGCTGCCTCACAGCGCCAGGGACCCAGGTTCCATTCCAGCCTCAGGTGACTGCCTGTGTGGAGTTTGCACATTCTCCGTGTTTGCATGGGTTTCCTCCAGGTGCTCTGGTTTCCTCCCACAATCCAAAGATGTGCAGGTTAGGTGGATTGGCCAATTTAAATTGCCTGTAGTGTTCAGGGATGTGTAGATTAGGTGGGTTACAAGGGGATGGGTGTGGGTGGGATGCTCCGAGGTTCGGTGTGGACTTTTTGGGCTGAAGGGCCTGTTTCCACACTGTAGGGATTCTAGATTCATCTGGCAGATAAGGTTAAAGATAATCCCAAGAGGTTCTTTAGCTGTGTTAAGAGTGAAAGGGTGGCTAGGGAGAGAATAGGTCCCCTTAGAGATCAGCATGGCCATCTATGTGTGGAGACACAGGAGATGGGGGAAATGTTTTAATGAATGTTTCCTGAGCAGAGCATCATGGATGCTAAGGAAATAAGAGAAACAAGTGGGGATGTTTTGGACCGCATTCACATTACCAGAGAGAAGGTGTTTGCAGTCTTAGATAACATTAAGGCGGATAAATCCCCTGGGCCTGATCAAATCCATCCTCGGACATTGTGGGAGGCTAGGGAAGAAATTGCAGAGGCCCTTGCAGAGTTTTTTGCTTCATCTTTAGCCACTGGTGAAATTCCAGAAAACTAGAAGGTGGCTAATGTTGTTCCATTGATTAATAAAGGTAGCGAAGACAAGCCAGGGAACTACAGCAGTGAGCCTGACATCAGTGGTAGACAAGTTATTGGAGGGATACTGAGGGACAGGATCAACCAACATTTGGATAGTCAATGTCTGATCAGGGATAGTCAGCATGGATTTGTGTGCTGGAAGTCATGTCTGACAAATCTTTTAGAGTTTTTCAAAGAGGTAACCAAGAGGATGGATGAGGGTAGGGCAGTGGATGTTGTCTATATGGAATTTAGTAAGGCCTTTGACAAGGCCACAGGGCTAGTCATGAAAGTTAGATCACATGGGATCCAGGGAGAGCTAGCTAATTGTATTCAAAATTGGCTCAATGGTAGGAAGCAGGTGGTGATGGTTGAAGGTTGTTTCTTCGACTGGAGGCCTGCGATTAGTGGTATGCCATAGGGGTTGGTACTGAGACCTTTGTTATTTGTTATTTACATAAACTATCTGCGTGTGAATGTACAAGGCAAGACTAGTAAATTTGCAGATGATACAAAATTAGGAGGTATCGTTGATAGCGAGGAAGGTTATCAAAATTACAAAGGGATCTTGATCAAATGGGGAAGTGGGCTGAGGATTGGCAAATGCAGTCAATACAGATAAGTGTGAGGTGTTACATTTTGGAAAGTCAAACAAGGTAGAACTTATACAGTAAATGATGAGGTCTTGAGCAGTGTTGTGGAACGGGGGATGTAGGAGTACGAGTACATAGTTCATTGAAAGTGGTGTCACAGGTAGACAGCCTGGTGAAGAAGGCATTTAGTATGCTGGCCTTCATTGGTTGAGGCGCCAAGTATAGGAGCTAGGATGTTATGTTACAGTTGTATAAGTCGTTGGTGAAGCTGCCCTTGAAGTATTGTGCACAGTTTTGGTCACCCTGTTATAGGAAAGACATAGTTAAACTGGAATGTGTGCAAAGAAGATTTATGAGGATGTTGCCAGGACTAGTCGGCCTGTAGAGATTGGCCAAGACAGGACTTAATTCCTTGGAACTTAGGTGAAGGAGGGGTGACCTTATTGATGTGTATAAAATCATGAGAGGCATAGATAGGATGAATGCATGTAGTCTTTTTTCCCAGGGATTGGGAATTGAAAACTAGAGGGCATAGGTTTAAGGTGAGAGGGAAAAGATTTAAGAATGACCTGAGGGGCAACGTCTTCAAGCAGAGAGTGGTGCGCATAGGGAATGGGCTGCAGAGAAAGTGGTTGAGGCAGGTACAACAGCAACATTTAGAGAACATTTCCATACGTCCATGGATGGGAAGGGTTTAGAGGGATAAGGACCAAATGCAGGCAATTGGAACTAGCTGAGTGTGCACCATGGTCAGCATGGACCAGTTCGGACTGAAAGGCCTGTTTTCATGTTGTATTGCTCTATGACTGATTAATTTCAGATATCTGATCAGCACGGACGAGTTGGACTGAAGGGTCTGTAGCCATGCTATACATCTCTATGACTCTATGATTCCATGTCAAGCTTCTTGATTTTTGTTGGAGCTGCACCTATCCAGGCAAGTGGGGAGTATTTCATCACCCTCCTGATTTGTCCCTTGGAGATGATGGACTTTGTTGAGGAGGTCAAGCAGCAACAAGGTGGACAAGATAAGACATTTTTTCCCCACTAAGTCACTAGTTGCTAGCAGAGATGACAGTCAGTGGAATCGTATGTTCCTTCTGTCACATGTGGGAGATCAGGGTACAATTAAGCGTCCCTAGCAACTAGGTCTGCATGAAGTGTGTACCGCTACAGCTCTTCTCAGAACACATGGATCATTTGGAGTGGGAGTGGGACACACTGAGGAGCATGAGGAGGTAGAGCGTGTGACAGATAGTAGCTTCAGTGGGGTGGTCACAGCACCAGGGACCTGGGTTCAATTCCAGCCTCAGGTGACTGTCTGCGTGGAGTTTGCACATCCTCCCAGTGTCTGCGTGGGTTTCCTCTGCGTGCTCCGTTTTCCTCCCACAGTCCAAAGATGTGCGCGTTTTGTGGATCGGCCATGCTAAATTGCCCAAAGTAGTCAGGGATGTGCTAGGTGGGTTCGCCATGGGAAATGTAGGGTTACAGGGTTAGAGAAGAGGGTGGGATGCTGTTCAGAGAGTTGGTGTTAACCCGATGGGCTGAAAGGCCTGTTTCCACACTGTAGGGACTCTACTTGTTCTAATGATGTATTGAAAAAAATGAAGGGTTGGTATGGCAAGTTATATGAACCTTGGATGACGTTATGACCTTGGTCAAAAGAAAAACAAAGCATACGTAGAGTCCAGGAGGATGGGAACTGACAAAGCCTTGGAAATATATAAGGAAAATAGGAAAGAACTTAAGCAAGGAATTAGAAGGGCTAGAAGGGGTCACGAAAAGTCGTTAGCAAACAGGGTTAAGGAGAATCCCAAGACCTTTTATACATATATCAGAAAAATCAAGAGGGTAGCCAGGGAAAGGGTTGGTCCACTCAAGGACAAAGGAGGGAATCTATGTGCAGAGCCAGAAGAGGTAGGTGAGGTCTTAAGCAAAAACTTTGTATCGGTATTCACCAAAGAGAAAGAATTATTGGAGGATAATGTCAGGGAAGGGAGTGTTGAATTTCTATGCCAAGTTCCCATTAAAAAGGAAGAGGTGTTGTAAATCTTAAAAAGTATTGAGATAGATAAGTCACCAGGACTGATGGGATCTATCCCAGGATATTGAGGGAGGCGGAGAACAAGTTGCTCAAAGACAGACATCTTTGTATCCTTGTTTTTTTTCCTGAAGAAGGGTCTTGGCCCGAAATGTCAGCCTTCCTGCTCCTCTGATGCTGCTTGGCCTGCTGTGTTCATCCAGCTCTACACCTTGTTATCTCATCTTTGTATCCTCTCTGGCCACAGGTGAGGTCCCAGAGGACTGGAGAATATCTAATCTTGTCCCATTGTTTAAAAAGGGTAACAGAGATAATCCAGAAAAATTACAGGCCTGTGAGCCTCATGTCAGTGGTAGGAGAATTATTGGAAAAGATTCTCAGGAACAAGATCTATAAGCATTTAGAAACAAATGGACTGATTAGTGATAAACAGCAGGGTTTTGTGCAGGGGAGCTCATGCCTCACTAACTTGATCTTGTTTTTTTGACAAGGTGACAAAGATGATGGATGAGGGTAAAGCAGTTGATATTGTCTACATGGACTTCAGTAAAGCCTTTGACAAGGTCACTCATGGCAGGTTGGTACAAAAGGTTAAGTCACATGGTATCAGGGGTGAGCCTGCAAGATGGATACAGAACTGGCTTAGTCATAGGAGACAGAGGGTAGCAGTGGAAGGATGCTTTTTGGAATGGAAGGCTGTGACAAGTAGGGGTGTTCCATAGGGGTTAGTGCTGAAACCTATGCAGTTTGTGATTTACATAAATGATTTGGAGGAAATTCGTGTAAAGCCTGTCTAATTAGTGAGTTTGTGGGTGTTATAAAGATTGGTGGAGATGTGGATAGTGAGGAAGATTGTCAGAGGATTAAGATCAGTTGGAAGTTTGGGCAGAAAAATGGCAGATGGAATTTAATCTGGACAAACATGAGGTTTATCAAGTACAGGTGGAAATTATACAGTGAATGGCAGAACCCTTAGGAGTATTGATATACAGACAGTATGCAGAGAGCTCTGGGTTTGCAGGTCCACAGATCATTGAAGGTGGCAGCGCAGGTAGATAAAGTAGTAAAAAAGGCCTATGGCATGCTCGCCTTCATTGGAAGAGGCACTGAAGATTCAGATAGACAAGTTATGCTACAGCTTTAGAGAACTTTTGTTAGGCCATACTTGGAATATTGCATACAGTTCTGGTCACCACACTATCAGAAGAATGTGAATACTTTGTGAAACAGTACAGAAAAGGTTTACCAGGATGTTGCCTGGTATGGAAGATTTCAGCTGTGAAGGAAGGTTGGATAGACTGGGTTTGTTTTAACTAGAACACAGAGGCGACCTGATAGAAGTTTATAAGATTGTGAATGGCATGAACAGAATGGAAAGCTTTTTCCCAGGGTGGATTGGTCAATTGCTCGGGGACAGAGGTTCATTGTGCAGAGTCATGGGGAGGTGGTTAAAAGAGATGGGAGTGACAAGTTTTTAATAGAAAGGGTGGTGAGTGTCTGGAATGCACTGCCGGAGGTGGTGGTGGAAGCAGACGCAATAGTAGCATTCAAGAAGTACCCAGATGAATACTTAAATAGGGAGGGAATAGAGGGATATAGATCCTTTAGAGTCATGGAGTCATAGAGATATACAGCACGGAAACAGATCCTTCGGTCCACCTCACCTATGCCGACCAGATATGTTAAATAAATCCTGTCCCATTTGCCAGCATTTGGCCCATATTCCTCTAAACCCTCCCTAATCATAAAATAACCCATTGTTCTCTGGATTGTGGATTTATAAACTGTTGAGCCTTACATTATTGTGTATGTTATTGAAAGGAATTCTGAAGGGCAGGATTTACATGCATTTGGAAAAATAAGAATTGATTAGGGAAAGTCAACATGACTTTGTGTGTGAGAAATTGTGTCTCAGTAACTTGATTGAGTTTTTTTGAATAGGTGACAAAGAAGATTAATGAAGGCAAAGTGGTAGACATTGTCAACATGGACTTCAGCTAGGCATGTGACAAGGTTCCGCATGGTGGATTGATTAGTAATGTTAGGTCACATGGCATCCAAGGGAGATAGCTTGAAGGCAGGAGACAGAAGGGGTTGGTTGCTTTTCAGACTGGAGGCCTGTGACCAGCGGTGTGCCACAAGGATCAGTGCTGATCCACTGTTTTTTATTATAGGAATATGAAGATGAATATAGAATCATGGAGTCATAGAGCAGTACAGCATGGAAACAGACCCTTCAGTCCAATTCATCCATGCCGACCAGATATCTGAAATAAATCTAGTCCCATTTGTCAGCATTCGGCCCATATCCCTCTAAATCCTTCCAAATCATGTACCCATCCTGATGTCTTTTACATGTTGTAATTGTCCCAACCTCCACCACTTCCTCTGGCAGATTATTCCATACGAACACCACCCTCTGTGTGAAAATGTTGCACATTAGGTCCCTTTTAAATCTTTGCCCTCTCACCTTAAACCTATACCCTGTAGTTTTGGACTCCCCCACTCCAGGGAAAATAACTTGCTTATGCACCCTATCCATGCCCCTCATGATTTTATAAACTTCTATAAGGTCACCCTTCTGCCTCTGACACTCGTGGGAAAGTAGCCCCAGGCAGTCAGCCTCTCCTATAGCTCAAACCCTCCAATCCTGGCAACCTCCTTGTAAATCATTTTTGAACCCTTTCAAGTTTCACAACATCCTTCCTGTAGTAGAAAGACTAGAACTGCAAACAATATTTCAACAGTGGCTTAGCCAATGTCTTGTACAGCTGCAACATGACCTGTGAATTCCTACACTCAATGCACTGACCAATAAAGGTTAGCATACCAAATGCCTTCTTCACTATCCTGTCGACCTGGGACTCCACTTTCAAGAAACTATGAATCTGCACTCCAAGGTCTCTTTGTTCAGCAACACTCCCCAGGACTTTATCATTAAATGTATAAGTACTGCCCTGGTTTGCCTTTCCAAAGTGCAGCACCTCATATTTATCTAAATTAAACTCCATCTGCCAGTCCTCAGCCCATTGGCCCATTGGCCCATTGGATCAAGGTCCCAATGTACACTGAGGTAACTTTCTTCGCTGTCCACTACACCTCAAATTTTGCTGTCATCTCTAACTTACTAATCATACCTCCTGTGCTCGCATCCAAATCTTTTACAAAAAATGACAAAAAAGCAGTGGACCCACAACCGATCCTTATGGTACACTGCTGATTGCAGGCCTCCAGTCTGAAAACAACTCTTCCCCCTTCACCCTGTCTTCTACCATTGAGCCAGTTCTGTACCCAATAGCTAGGTCTCCCTGTATTCCGTGTGATCTAACCTTGCTAACCAGCCTACCATGAGGAACCTTGTCAATCGCCTTACTAAAGTCCATATAGATCACATCCACCACTCTGCCCTCATCAATTCTCTTCATTACTTCAAGAAACTCAATCAAGTTAGTGAGACATGATTTCCCATGCACAAATCCATGTTGACCATCCCTAATCAGTCCTTGCCTTTCCAAATGCATGTAATTCCTTTCCCTCAGGATTGCCTCCAGCAACTTGCCCACCACTGATGTCAGGCTCACCAGTCTATAGTTCCCTGGCTTTTTCTTGCCACCTTTCTTAAATAGTGGCACCACGTTAGCCAACCTTCAGGTCTTCTGGAACCTCACTTGTGGCTTTTAATGTTACAAATACCTCAGCAAAGGGCCCAGCAATCACTTCCCTAGCTTCCCACAGGGTTCCAGGGTACATCTGATCAGGTCCTGGGGATTTATCCACCTTCATGCATTTTAAGATATCCAGCACCTTTGTAACATGGACAAATTTTCAAGATGTCACTATTTATTTCTCCACATTGTCTAACTTCCATAACCTGTCATGTGTATTTTACAGTGAGAGAAAAAAATGAGGAAAATACAATGAGAAGCTTTTCCACTGTCACTGTAATTTGGCATCATTTTGAATATTTTAAGAATAAGAAAAAAAAAAGAAAGATACAGCTTATGGAGAATCTATCAGTCCTGGGCTTATCATGAACAATACCTACAGCAACATCCCTCCTCCACTGCGGTCTACACCATACCCAATAAACATTGGGGTTGCCACTGTTCAGGTGCCATCTTTCGCTACTGGGCGGATTCTCTTCTGCCACTGCCTCATCGCTGCCTGTGCCGGACCCACCAGCATCAGAGTTGCATTTCTCACTGCTGGGCCCATCTCGACGTCCCTGTGCTGCTCTATCATCACCACCAGTGCCAGACCGATCTTCATGTGCCATCCTTTGTCACTGAGCCTACTTCGCTGACATCGCCTCTGCTGATGTATCAACTGCCAACTGTGATACTAGATCCCGTGCTTACCAAAATTAAGCAAGGGCTCACACAAGTCGTCTCTGGGATTCCTCACTATTACTGATGCCATACAAGCTTGGGATGAGAGGTAAGTAAAGGAAAAGAGAAGGAGAAAAAATACAAGAGAAGACAGAAAAAAAAAAATGGTCAGAGCAAACCATTCAGGAGCCCAACTCCGCTGCCATCTTGATGAGGAGGTATGGTTAGTAAGATTGTACTTGACACCAAAATAGGTGATGTGGTGGACAATTAAACTTGAGAGGGTGCAGAAGGATTTCCAAGGATGTTGCTCAGACCAGAGAGTTTGTGCTCCAGGGCGAGGCCGCATAGGCTGGGGCTTTTTCCACCTGGAGAAGTCAGAGGCTGGGGGTGATCTTATACAGGTATATAAAATCATCAGGGGCATGGTCAGGATGAATAGCCAAGGTCTTTTACCTCGGGTGGGAGAGTCCAAACTGAAAGGCCATATGTTTAAGGTGACAGGACAAAGATTTAGAAGGACCTAAGGAGCAACTTTTTCACGCAGAGGGTGCTGCACGTATGGAATGAGCTGCCAGACAAAGTGGTGGAGGCGGGTAAAATTATAACATGTAAAAGGGATCTGGATGGGTATATGAATAAGAAAGGCTCAGAAGAATATGGGTCAAACGCTGGCAGACTAGGATGTCCGGTCGGCATGAACTAGTTGGATCGAAGGATCTGTCTTCCTGCTGTATGACTTTATGACTAAGTTTATTCCATGGCATTGTGGGAAGCTGGGAAGAAAGAAATTGCAGGGCTCCTAGATGAGATATATATATCATCAACAGCCACAGGTGAGGTGCCAGAAGACTGGAGGGTGGCTAATGTTGTGCCATTCTTATTTAAGAATGGCAGCAAGGAAAAGCCAGGGAACTACAGATCAGTGAGCTAACGTTGGTGGTGGGTAAATTGTTGGAGGGGATTCTGAGAGATAGGATGCAAAGATTGATTAGGAGTAGTCAGCATGGCTTTGTGCATGAGAAATCATGTCTTGCAAATTTGATTGAGTTGATTTGATTGAGAAGATAAGTGAAGTCAGAGAGGTAGAAGTTGTCTACATGGACTTTGGCAAGGCCTTTGACAAGATTCTACATGGAATCCAGATAAAGGGTTTCGGCCCAAAATGTTGACTTCCCTGCTCCTTTGATGCTGTCTGACCAGCTGTGCTTTTCCAACTCCACATTTATTAACTCTAGCTTCTAGCATCTGCAGTCCTTACTATCTCCAAGTGGCTGAAGAATGATAAGTATGGTGCTGGGGACCAGTGGAGGAGGGTGAGATGGATCATCTCATATTTCTGACTGAAGGTTGCTGCAAACGCTTCAGCCTTATCTGTTGCACCAATATGTTGGCCTCTTCCATCATTAAAGATGTGGATACTTGTGAAGTCTTCTCCTCTGGTGAGTTGTTTAATTGTCCAGCACCTTTCATGACTGTGTGACCGAGCTGCAGAGCTTAGATCTGATTCATTGGTTGTGGGATTGCTTAGATCAGTCTATCACTTGTTGCATGTTGTTTGGCATGCAAGTAATTTTGTTTGGTAATTTCACCTGGTTGATACCTCCTCTTTAGGTATGTCTACTGCTGCTTCTCTCGTGTTTTCCTGCACTCTCCATTGAACCAGGATTTATTCCCTGTCTTGATGGTAACAGTTGAATGCAAAATGTGTCAGCCTGCGAGGTTGCAGATTGTACTGGAGTACAATTCTGCTGCTGTTGCTGGCTCACAGTGCTTCATGGATGCCTGGTCTTAAGTTGTTAGATCTGTTCCAAGTCTGTCCCATTTTGCATGGTGATGCAACACAATGGATGAAATTCTCACCGTGAAGGTAGAGCTCTACTTCCACAATGACTGTACATTAGTCTCTTTTACCAACACTGTCACCTAACTCTACTAGTTAAAACTCTAATCTATCTAAAAAGCTCCCCCTTTACATGCACATACATTCAGACTCAAAACAAATGGATGGTGATAAGACTGTGAAGGCAGTTCAGTGCTCCCGGTCCAAAGGGTTGTTGGGATGTTCATTTAGCTGAATGGAATGCTGCTTCTTGATATTCGCTCTCCAGGTGATTTCACTTGCTTGCAGGTGGCTCAGAGTGACTGGTTCACTCTTGTAAAGGCCTCTGACTTAATTAATTTTAAGTCAGAGGTTACAGCAACTGGTGAAGGAGAATGAACTGGCTAACTTCAGGTTTGAGATACGTTTTACTGCAGAAAAAACAACAGCATCTTCCTTCAAGGGGTCTTGAGCTGAACATTCATACCCCCAAGCTATTCAGATCAAGTTGTTCAGGCTTTTGTTGTCAATAACTGATCATCACTTTACAGACCAATTAGCAACTTGTTGCTGACCATATCTCCATTAGTACACAGCCCCTGGCTCTAGCTCATCTGTGACTCAGCTTTTCACATATCTTGAACCAAAAGCTGTATACACAGCATTTACAATGAGTGTCAGGTTACTTGCTTTTAAAAAGTGTGGTAATCATTTGCACAATCCTTGGTTCTAAAAGAGCCCTTTTTCCATTTCAGTCCATGAACAAAAACACAGACTTCCACACATCTCCACATTTTAAAAAAAAGCAAAGACATTTCAAAAATGTATTTCATCACAAATTCCGTGATGCATGAACAACAAAGCAAAGATTTTCATGCATTCATCATTCCCCACCACCCCTTAGATACAATATTAGCATTCTTAAATCTTTGACTTATTTCAATATTTTACACAGGACGATGCAACAACAACTATATTATCTTTTCCACATAAGCTTTAAATTAAATGTTAGAAACAACAGACTCCATCTAAAAGTCTTGTATTCAAACTTTTAATAGACCTATGGATTAAGATCAGTACCAATTAGTATTTCCTTCTTACTGTGGGGTATTTAGACCTGAAAGTGCTACAGAGCCAATAATAATCCAGAAGATTCTTTTTCTATTTTAAAGTTCTTTGTCTGATACCAGTTTAGTTTCTTAGAACAACATGCTTCTCTATTCCTGACTCATCATCCTCTAACAAGACAGTACCTGGCCCCGATCACTACTGAAATTGTTACCTTGAAAGGTCTCAAACAGTCAGGGGCAACCAACACTAATTCATTAACCGAGATTGCCTTCAGCTTCTCAAAAGTTGCTTGTTTCTTTCACAAATTTGCATAAAACTATGCACGAGTCTCTGATAAAACCCAATCATTCCGAAAAGACACGATTTAGAGTCATGGAGATGTACAGCTTGTAAACAGACCATTTGATTCGACTCGTCCATGCTGTTCAGCTATCCCAAACTAATCTAGTCCCACCTACCAGTATTTGGCCCATATTCCTCTCAACCTTTCTTATTCATATACCCAAATAGCTGCCTTTTAAATGTTGTAATTGTACCAGCTTCCACCACCTCATTTGGCAGCTCATTCCATACATGCACCTTATGTCCCTTTTAAATCTTTCCCATCTCACCCTAATCTTATGTCCTCTAGTTTTAGACTCCCCTACCACAGAAAAAAAATCTTGTTTATTCTCTCTATCCATGCTTCTCATGATTTTATAAACCTCTCTAAGGTTTCGACACTCCAGGGAAAATAGCCCCAACCTATTCAGCCTCTCCCTGCAGCTCGAACCCTTCAATCCCAGCACCTTCCTTGTAAATCTTTTCTGAACTCTCAGGTTTCACAACATCTTTCCTATAGCAGGGAGATCAGAATTTAAAGCAGCATTCCAAAAGTGGTCAAACCAATGTCCTGTACACCTGCAAATATGATCTCCCAAGTTCTATAGTGGATACACTGACTAATAAAGGTAAGCATACCTACACCATTTTCACCACACTGTCTACCTGCAACTCCACTTTCAAGGAACAACGAACCTGCATCCCAAGGTCTCTTTGTTCAGCAACACTCCCCAGGGCCTTACCATTAAGTGTATATGTGAGGTAATCTTCTTCACTGTCCACTACACCTCCAATTTCTTCTTTAGTTTTTAGGAACAGGGAATTCTTTTACAGCCTTCACTCACATTGGCCTTTGCAACTTTTTTTCCTCATGGGACAATATGCCTTAGGTAAGATACTTTTACCTTTCTAATTTCACTTTTGACTACATTTATCATTAAGCCACAACAGTACTTGCTTAAATAGGTCTGCTACTAATTTCACATGGTTTTCCCATTTTTCACTATATATCACAATGGGGAAAATATGTGGTTGTGCACTTTGGCAGGAAAATTAGAGGAGCTGAACATTATTTAAATACAGAAAGCTATGGAATAAGAGGGCTAGCTTATGAGGAGTGTGCAGTGATTGTAACAAGGTGAGCCAGGTGGACCTTGTAGAATATGATTGGGGCTAAAAATCTGGTCCAACTAGGGAGCTCTCGCTGACAGATATAAATAGGAGCGACCATAACCTTTGAAACTATTTGATTGCTGACCAGATGAAACTGGATGATAAATGGTGTTTGAAAGTAATAAATAAATGAAAAGGTGTCAGAGATCCTGTTCACTCAGAGCTGGCTCTGAAGAAACTAGACCAGTGTCGAGGACTCTCAATGTGTAAATAAAGGGTGACTTGGTGATGGGTTACTGTCCTCTGTGGAGTTATTTCAGTGGCAATGAGGGAAAAGTGCACTCCTGAAGAAGTTCACTCACAACAGTCATCTTTAAGTTTGGGTAAGCATTTTCAGAATCATGCCATTCTTGGGGAAGTTTGACTTGTTTGATCCTGCTGTCAAAGACTAGGCCCATGATGTGGAAAGAATGTATTTTTTCCTGGGTAAATGACATTGGGGCAGATAAAAAGCAATGAGTAATTCTTCTCAGAGTGTGGACCCATAGCATTTTTGTTTATTAGGAGCCTAACTTTCCCTGAGGCACCAAATTTTAAAAACCTTTCAAGAGTCGCTAGATTTAGTTAAGAAATATTACAACCCAAAGCCTCCTCTAAATGTGATAATAGGTACTGCAGATACTGGAGAATCCGAGATAACAAGGTGTGGACCCTTCATGAAGGCTCTAGGCCTGAAATGTCAAGCTTTCCTGCTCCTATGATGCTGCTTGGCCTGCTGTGTTCATCCAGCTCCACACCTCCTCTAAATGAGATGCTATTAGTTTTACTTGGTAATTTGAGAACTAGGGGAACCCATATCAGGATTTTTTGACTAGGTTAAGTTGACTGACATGTGACTTTCGCTTAACCCTTAATGAGATGCTGAGAGACCATGTGGTTTGTGGGGTTAATGATGTGCCTATTAGCTAAAGCCCAACTGGACTTCAAACAGGCACTACAACTGGCTTCATCATTGGAAAATACAGCAAGTGGGGCACACGAGTTAAAAGATATTCTGATGGAAGTGGATACTCTTACCAATCCAAATGAGCTTGGGGAACACTAGAGTAAGGCAATTGCACAGCTTCACTCAAGATCTATCCTGAACAGCAGACTTGAGGTCAGCCACTGCTAAACCCCAAAAACAATGTAAAGCCTTGGCTAAATGGTTAAAATTTTCTTCAGGATCCAGGCCCACAAGCCACTGTTGCTGCTGCTGGCATATAGATTCAAGTTGGCAAAAAGATTCCACTGGATCTAAACTGAGTAAGAGAACTCACAAGCTGGTATTGCAGAGCGTGCACACCCTGTAAAGTCCACCTACACCTGGTTTGGAACAGTTAAATTGTTTAGCAACATCCAAATCAGAACCATCAAAATAGACATCTGGTTAAATGATCACCTGGTTCTAACTGAGGTTGATACTAGCTCATCAGTGATTACAGAACCAGTCTTTAACAAAATTCACTCTGGACTCCAACCATTAAGTTTGCATAAGGCTTCAGCTAGACTGAGAATCCATACTGAGAAACCTTTGCAGATTAAGGTTACAACTTCAGATCCAGCCTCTTTTGAGGAGCAGAGATAATGGGAACTGCAGATGCTGGAGAATCCAAGATAACAAATCCCCTCCCCCATTCCTGATGAAGGGTCTAGGCCCGAAACGTCAAGCTTTCCTGCTCCTATGATGCTGCTTGGCCTGCTGTGTTCATCCAGCTCCACACCTTGTTATCTTTTGAGGAGCAGTTGGTTCAATTACCACTGATTCTAGCAAAAGGTATAGGCCCACGTTTGATGGGGCAAAATTGGTTGAGAAAGATTTACCTCGATTGGTTCATTTTTTTCGATTAGAAAATGGCTGCCTGAGTGAAGTTCTAATTAAATACCCTGACATTTTTCAGATATCTAGTAACTATCAAAGGAGCCAAGGTCACCTTGCATGTTGACCAGGATGCAATGCCACAATTCTGCAAGGCCTGCCCTGTGCCATTTGCCTTAAGTAAAGGCAGAAATCAGAAGGCTGGAAAGTGAAGGAATCATCAAACCAGTCCAGTTTGTAGAACTAGCAGCACCAGTCATACCGATTGTAAAGCCCAAAGGGTTGGTTCACTTTGTGGGGATATTAAACAAACAATAAACTGCTTTTCGTAGCTGGATTAAAAAAAAACAATCTCTGACATAGAGGATTTATATGCAAATCTGGCGGAGGCGGTTCTTAACAAGGCTGGACATGAGCCACGCATACTTGAAGTGCAGTTAGATAAGAATTTCCAAAAGTGTGCCACAATTAATATCCATAAGGGCTTGTACCAATAAATAAGGCTGTGTCATTTCGGGTATCGTCAGCCTGTGCAATTTTTTTTAGCAGACAATGGAGAACTGTTTTACAAGGTCTACACTGAGTTGCTATTTATCTAGCTCACATGCTAATAACAGTGAAGACCAATAAGGTCCACTTGGATGTAGTCGTTAGACATAACTCTCAGGTGGGCATATACCTTAAGGGAAAAATGTGTGGTCCAGGTACCTCAAGTGACCTATTCAGGCTACAGAGTCGACAAGACCAAGTTACACCATTGGAAGATAAAATGAGCGTGATCAACTGGCTCCCATGTTTGTACTGAAGCTTAGGTCTTTCCATGGGCTGATGAATTCATATGGAAATTTCATACATAACCTAGCCTCCATCCGGTAGCTTTGCATCTGCTTCTGAAAATGGATCAGCCTCAGAAATGGTTATATAGCCAAGCTATAGCTTTCAGGTCATGGAAGAAACAGCTATCATATTCTAAGGTGTTGGCACATATGATCCCATGTGAGATCTGGTATTGACATGCGACGCTTCCCTGGACAGCACTGGGGTAGTATTAACCCATAGGTGGCCCAATGGAGTGGAATGCCCAATAGAGTATACATCCAGGACTTCGGCTAATGCAGAGTGTAAATAATCCCAGGTAGAGAAGGTTTGGTAGCCATATTTGGAGTCAAAGTTCCACCAATACCTTTATGGACATAAATTTGCATTAATAATGGGCCACAAACCTCTGCTAGATCTACTTAAAGCGGACAAGTTGGTGCTGCCGATAGCTTCAGGCAGAATTCAGCAGTGGGCTCTAATCATTAGCACATGTAATTACAAGTTGGAAGACTATGTAAGGCCAAATAGCAAATGTGGATGCATTGAACTTCTCCCGCTGGCAGGTACACCACTGGTGCTACTGTCACTAGAAGAATACGTAATAGTTTTAAGTCTTCTGGACACACTTCTAGTCACAGCTGACAACCTTCGACTTTGGATACAAAGATCTGGGCCTGGCAAAACTAAAACATCTGGTGGTGATGGGGGAACCGAAGGAGCAGTCACAACCAGAATTGTGAATGGGATCTGGAGAAACCAGATCACAGTATAGGACAGCACATTATTATGGGGGGCAAAAGTGATTGTCCTGAGCAAAGATTGCTGCCAGATACTGGCTGAACTTCACCAGGGTTATATGGAGTTTCCAAAAGGAAGATGTTAGAGTGAAGTTGTCTGGTGGCCAGGATTGGATGCAGATATAGCTGCATTGGTGGGGTAGTGCCCAGAGTTCAACAAGGATGAAAATTACCACCAGCAGCTTCCCCACATTCATGGGAATGGCCGGGCAAAGTCTGGACTTGGATACATGTCAACTATGCACGTTCTTTCACTGGCTCTGTTTTTTTTTAAAATTCATTATGGACACCCATTCAGAGTGGTCACAGATAACGGGTCATTGTTTACCAGCAGGGAATTTAAGTATTTCCTGAAGCTAAATGGTATTGGTCATATGAGGAGAGCTTCATACCATCTATCATCCAATGGACTGGCAGAAAGAGCAGTCCAAACTTTGAAGGCAGGCTTAAAAAGACTGCCTACAGATTCACTGGAGACCCAGTTCTTACTTGATTACATTAGGACCACCCCCTCATGCAACTACAGGGATAGCTCCAACAGAGTTGCTAATGGGGAGAAGACTCTGGACCAGGTTAAATTTGATCTTCCCAGGCCTGAGGGAAAGGGTGAAACAGTGAGAGAGACTGTGTTTACTTCACAGGGATGGCAATTGGTGTAGGAACCGAGGGTAATGGCCCTGCATGAGGAAGAAGCATGGTCAGTGTGAGGTCAGGTCCAGTGACCTATGAAGTTCAGGTAGGTGCCACAGTCCTGAACAAGCTTCAGAGAGTTCAGAGTCATTATGTTCCTGTTCGAGTGAAAGGTAAGGCTGGTAGGTTTAGAGAATAATGGGTAAATGAAGATATTGAGATTCTGGTACAGAATAAAGATGAGATATAAACAACTGGGTTCAAACGAATCTCTTGAACAGTATAAACAGTGTAGAGATTACTAAAGCTTTTGTCAAGGTTCCACATGGTAGACTAATTGGTAAAGTTAGATCACATGAGACTCAGGGTGAGCTTGTCAACTGGATACAAAATTGGCTTCACAACAGGAGTCAGTGATAGTGAAGAATTGTTTTCTGGACTAGAGCCCTGTGACTAGCAGTGTTCCACAGGTATCAGTGCTGGGTCCACACTTGTTTGTCATTTATGTCAATGATTTGAATCAGAATATGGAAAACATGGTTAGTAAGTTTGTGGATGACAAAAGATGGTGGTATTGTGGACAGTGAAGATTATAGAGGCAATTTACCAGGATATTGCCAGGCATGGAGGGTTGGAGTTATAGGGTCTGGATAGGCTGGGACTTCTTTCACTGGGGTGTAGGAGATTGAGAGATGACCTTAGAGGTTTATTTAAAAAATGAGGGGTATAGATAGAGTTAGGTGTTCTATCATCAGGGTAGGGGATTTCAAGACAAGGGGGAGTATTTTTGAGGTGCTAGCAGAAAGATTTTAAAAAAGACATGAGGGGCAATTTTTTAGACCATATGATTTTATGTGGAATGAACCGCCAGAGGAAGTGGTGGATGGGGGTACATTTACAATGTTTAAAAGACATTTGGATAAGTACACAAATAAGAAATGTTGAGGGATATGGGCCAAGTGCAGGCAGATGAGACTAGTTTAGTTTCAGATTATGGTCGTCATGGACTGAGTGGACCAAAGGGTCTGCTTCCGTGCTATATGACTATGACTCTAAGCACGCGGACTATCAATGCTGCAAACTCTCAAATGGTGCCACAGCAAAATGTGCCCAGTTCCTCAATTGTCTTTCCAACTGTTCTGGATCCTGTGGGTTCTTTCCCCCCTGTCAAGCATTGAAGATACCTTGAAATCTGAGATGAACACAGTGGATGTCTCCACCTCGTTACCTTTGCTGCCTGAAGAAGAGAATGAATTTCTTCCAAGGTGCTCCAGGCGAGCTACCGTATATTATATGCTGCTCATTTCAGAGGCAGAGTTGGAGGAACCTGACCCAGTGCTAAAACACCAAGGAGGTGCTACAAATTTAAAAAAAAGAACCAGCCTATGTCCTTGGACTCAGGGGGAGGGATGTAGTGATTGTAACAACATCAACCAGGTGGACATCATAGAATGAGATCCCTGATTGGACTAGCTCCAATCAGGGAGCCCTGACTGACAGATATAAACAGGAGTGTCTGCTCTGATCTGTTCACTCAGAGCAGGTTCTGAGGAAGCTGGATCAGTGTCAAAGACTCCAATCGTATAAATAAAGGGTAACTTGGTGACAGGGTACTGACCTTTGTAGACTTATTTCAGAGAGGCTGACTGCATATCAAGTGTACGTACACATTTAAATTTCAAAGAATGAGCAATGACCTGATTGAAACATACAATATTCTTATGGGACTTGACAGGGTAGATACAGAAAGGTTGTTTCCCTCTTGCACAGAGTCTAGGACCAGAGGACATAACCTCATAAGGGATCACCCACTGAAGACAGATGAGGAGGAAATTCTTATCTCAATGTAATGAATCTGTGGAATTCCTAATTGCAAAGGGTTGTAAGAGGCTTGGTCATTAAGCATATTAAAAGTGAAGACAGTCAGATTTTAATTAGTAAGGGATTTAAGTGTTAGGGAAAAAAAGAAAGTAGAATTGAGGATTATCAGATCAGCCATGATCTCACTGAATGGTGAGCAGCCTTGATGGGCTGAACAACAATTTGTGCTCCTACATCTTATGGTCACAATATCATCCAAATGTACCACAGTCATTGAAATTTGGTTATGATTTTATTGATAAGCCCCTGGAGTGTAGCTAGGGCTTTTTTTTTTTTAATAACCAAATGGCATCACTCAACATTTCATGTATCAAAAGCGGCTTTTTTGTTTAGCCCTTCACGACAATGGGCTTTTTCTAGTACCCCTTCAATAGATCAAACTTAGCAATAAGACAACATAATAATCATGCAATCTTCTAACCATAAAATTGGTACACACTTGTCTTCACAACCATATTTAACTTTCCAAATTAAGTACAGAGTCAAGCTAATTCATCCAGCTTTGAAACTAACGTTATTGATGAACTCCAGTTCCTTTGACTGGGTTCAACTGATAAAGATATTATTTAAATTGGTCCTGACTACATCCACATATCTAGCTAATGAACAGATCCAGATTTATCTCTACACGTTACCTTTCACTTTCTCAGTGATCTTACAAGATCCTCCTGTTGTCCTTTCTCTAAATAAGACGATAAGACATAGGAGCAGAAATTGGGCCATTCAGCCCATTGAGTCTGCTCTGCCATTCAGTCATGGCTGATAAGTATAAATATGAGAACACAATTTCTAACTACTTCCAGTATTTCCGTGTTAGCTAGTCAAATTACAAGAGGTTCACTGAGAACTGTCTACCTCTCCTTTTGCCTCACTCTTTCTTTATTCTTGTGTGTCAAGTGATGAGTAGTCGAAAATTACAAGCATTTGACAGGTATACAACTGTCAAAATTACTTTGCTTAACCTTGAATTCACTATCAGATTGTTCCTGCTGTTTCCTTAAATTCTGAAACCTTTGTCTATCTGCCCTAGGCTCGAACTCACTTGCAGCCAATGTAGTTTTCCAAGTGCCATAATCCCTAGAAATGTCCCCTGACAGTGAAGCAGAAATTTATTGTGCTTAACCTGTCAACTTGTGCTACATGAGCAATGTTCAGTCTTTTTTATCCCCCAATTCATTTGTCTAGTCATTTTCTCAAATGATATGGAGAACACCTCCATGTCCTTTTACTCAAATTATAGTAGGGCTTGTGCAAACTTTTAAATTTCCTTTCGGGACATTAAATTCTAACTCTAGTTCTCACCACCACAGATGCTGGAAGACCTGAGCTTTTCCAGCAACTTCTGCTTTTATTTCTAATTCTAGTTTTCTAATTTCCATTATATTCAATTGTATTTCCCTCTCCTTACCTTTGTGTCTGCCATCTTCTAGTTTCTTTTATTGTATCCTTGAGCTCAAGCTCTAACCATAATGAAACATCTCATTTTAAAATTTCACTCCCCAGAGCATGTGATCTCTTTTTGTAGGTCCTCTAAACCCAAGTACCATGCTAGCACCTTAATTAACTAGCTTTGCTAGGCAATGCAACTACCAGTTTACTAGTCAAGTCAATCAACCTGGTTGTGAAGCCTGCCCATGACTGAACAACTCAAAATGGCCGAAAGCTACCCATGGCTAATACAACAGAAAATGGCTGACAGCAGTTAGAGAACTTGGGAAAATATTTGCTTAATGCAGTCTTCACTAATAGATCAACAGTAGCACTGTAAACCCAAGGTTACTGGGCTAAGATAGAATGTGCAGCAGCAGTTGTTTATGTTTAAGATATAGATAAGAACATTTCACATTAATTAGTGCTCTTGGATTACTTGATTATTCTGTTGCAGTACTAAGAGTAGATTTTAATTATTATTTTTCAGATAATCATAGATTCTGACGTTGTTATAGATCATGGGTAGTGTTCGGGGGACTTGGGTTCAAAACCCACCATCGCAGCTGGTGGAATCTGAATTCCATAAATATCTGGAATTAAAGGTCTAATGATGAATCTCAATCCTTTGCCGGTTGTGGGGGTGAAAAAACACCTGGTCCATTAATATCCTTTACGGAAGGAAACTGCCATCCCTAACTGGTCTGGCCTACGTGTGACTCCAGTCCTACAGCAATGTGGTTGACTCATAACTGCACTCTCGGCAATTAGGGATTGGCAATAAATGCTGGCCTAGCTAGCAATGCTGTCATCCCATGAATGAATAAAGGATTTCCACCTATGTACAAAATAATTATCACTAAAACCATTACAGGAAAAGATTTAAACCCATCTCAGATAGTAAAAGCACCCCCACCCCTCCCCCATATCAGTACAGGGAGATAGCAAAGTCTGGTAACACCGTGGAGAACCAGGGGTGGACCACAAGCCTGTCCATCTTTGTCATTCAGTTATATGATTAGCTTAATTGTAAACACATTGAAAATGCTGGGTGCGGCAGTACTTCTTTTGGGTTATGGGCTATCAATCGTTAAACTGTTAACACAACAGCAAATAAATTGCTGAGGCAAACTTGAACTGTATAAGGTGCTGTACCAGAACCAATTACAAAGTGATAACTTGTTACCACTGACCAATAGTAAACAAAGGAGGGCATGTGTGTTCTCAGTTCAAACAGTATAAGACATTCTGAAGCTTTTTGTGTACCTTTATTGCTCTGGAGAAAGCTGCAATAAAGGTCACTGGAAACAACCCCACAACTCGGACTCTCATTGGAAATTGAGATCTAACGTTGGTCTTTGCGCTTCTGTTAACACTGCCAGAGTCAAATCTATCACCTACAGGAAACCCTTTGTTTCAAGGGCCATGCCTTAAATGCAGCGTAGATCTGGTATTCTCCTTTACTATGTTGTTTACAAATACCATACCCAAATCCTCGTCTGATTCAAATTAATCCCAGATGAGCCCTCAAACCTTGTCACAACTAACTGAACTTATCTGTTAGAAATCAACCATTCCCAGAGTTATTATAAAAGTTAAGGATTTAAGAACAGCAAATTCCCCATTTTATCTGCCTTACTATTGCCAGGACTCCAGAAAGCACAGAACAGATTTCTATACTTAACAAGAATTATTATTTATTACAAGTACAACGTACAACTATAATAATTAAAACTTTAACCCACTTATAGAATTCCTACTGTAGCCAGGCATGTAGACAGGCACAAAAAGAACATGATTATTAAAGGCAGAGGAAAGGACTGGAAATGCAGTTTAATGCTCCCTGTCCACAGGGGTTGTTGAGATAATCCTTTTGCTAATCAGATTGATGCTTCTCAGTCTTCCTTCTGCAGGTGTTTTCTCTTGTTCACAGGGAGCACAGGATGACATTTTCATACTTATAAAGGTCTCTGGTTTATTAAAAGTCACAGTCCTGATGAGGTCAAATAAACTGGCTATCTTCACGTTTGAGACGCTTTTTACTACAGAGCTAAACAGTTCCTCCCCTTCCAGAAGTTTGTTTGCTTTTGACCTGAACACTCTTGCCCCCAAGCTGTTCAGCTACATGGGAGCCAATCACATAGTTGTTGGCAGGTAGAAAGCCTTTGTTGTGGATAACCAGTCACCATTTGACCAACAGCTTGAACAAAAGAGGTGTAGACAGCATTTATGATGTGTCAGGGAACCTGTTTTTTTTTTAAAAAAAGTGAAGAAATTCTTCAACAATCCTTGGTTTTTAAAAGTTTTTTTCCCTCATTTCAGTTTAGCCCAATCCAGCAAAGACTATTTAGGAGTATGTAAAGTCTAAGCTGGGCTGAGGGCTAGGTCTGGAGGAATATGTCAGGTCTGGGGAAGTGTCTAGAGTCTAAAATGTTTAGGGCTGGGGCAATGCACAGGATGTGGTTAAAAGTGCCAAGCCTGGGGCCTAGAATGGAGAGTACAGAGTCTGAGAGATTGTGTAGGATCTGTAGGAATGTATAATGCCTAGGAGTGTGTGCAGGGTCTCAGGTATTGCGTGGAGTCTAGGGAGCATGCAAGGTGTGGGGGGAGATGCCTGGGGTAAGTTTTAATGATCTGATTATGTATCTCTGACTTGGGGACTGCACAGGGATATAGGAAATCTGTTAAAATACATTGGACATTTCAGAATGCAGATCCAGGGACTGATCTGTGCCAAACTGCTGAAAATCCAACCTTGGGCTCCAATTTTCATAAACCATCTAATGTATCTTACAAAGGTCCCAAACTCAAGAGAATTTCCTTGGCCTAACTACATCCTCTAGCTAAACCTTCCAGTGTGAAATGTGTTGGGGTACACACTGGCTACTAGGTCAACTGTAGATTTCTGACAAAAAAAAAACCACCAACAAAATGTGCAGCACTGGAAACACTGCCCCATACGAATACCAAGATTTTAACAATTAGAGGTTCTCCCTAAAAGGCTTTCCTGAAAATTACAGCAGTGCCTGATAGGGTCAGGCACTTAAAGCCGGAAGAGAGAGGGTATTGGATGGTTACTCAAGTAGGAATAATTAGGAAAAGGCTGAATAATGACAATAAGTCATGATGCTCGCTTGTAGAATCAGTGCATAAATGATCAGCTGAACGGCTTCCTTCTATGCAGCACTTGTGTGATTCCATGATTCTACACCTATTGACTCCTCTTGAATGATTTCCTTGGTTTCTGCCTACTTTGCCAGAAATGATCTCCACTTGGCATTTGACCAAAGGGGAACATAGGTTCATGGGCAAAAAAAAAAAATTGCCAAATTCAACATCCTACTCTTCCCATTGTCCAACTTCATGTTTAAGATGCTGGAAAAGTTTCATCTCTGTGCACTGTTTCATAGATGTTTGGATTTTAAGCTTGAAGATCTTGCTTATTTATGTTTGGACCACAAAAATGTTAATATTGCATAAAATGAGGCAGAAAGGCTTCCCACTCCACTATTTGCTAAAACAATTCCTTTTCTGGGTTCATTATTAAAACTAAACACCATTCAGCACTCAAACTCCTGATTCCACTGATAAGCTGGTCTCAACTTGAGCTGGGAATACCTCACAGCACCAGATTGTTCAGAAATTCACAAGGTTATTTCTGATCTTATGGCCCCAGATATGAGCACATGCAAAGTCCAAGCTTATAGGAAGTCAAAAACTCACACCAGCCAATGCAGAGGAACATCCATTTGCGCAGTTTATTTGTGGAATAGGTCAGGACAATTGCTGTGTGGAGATAGCAGCCCTCACCAAACATCCAGAAGAAATTAGTCACACAAAAGTAATTATAAACAGCTGTGACCAATCGGCACCAGACCTGAAATGGGAGACAAATAAAAATCAATTAACATGATTACCTTTTGTTCATGGAGATGATTAACAACTATTGGTTCCTCAATCACCCTATTAACAATCAATCATTGGCTACCTACCCTCCCAATGAGGGATTAGTTATTAACATTTACTAGAAGAAAAATACTCAGTTGCAAACCTTTATCACTATTACTAATCAAAAGACATAGTTACCAAACAGAATCAGAATCAGAGTCAGACAGTGCAGAAAAGACCTTTTGGCCCATCAAGGCTAAACGACATGATCACCACTAAAAGTGCGCTAATCCTAATTTTGTGCACTTGCCCCATATCCTTAAATGTTATGATATTTCAAGTGCTCATCCAAATATTTTTAAAAGTTGTAAGACTTCTGGTTTTCACTACCTTCCCAGGTAGTGCATTCCAGAATCCCACCACACCCTCAGTGAAAATTGTGAGGCAGCAGTGCCACCCTTCGCCTGGAAACCGGGTTCAATACCACTCTTGGATGACTCTGTGATGAGTTTGCATATTCTCCCCTTGTCTGTGTGGATTTCCTTCCACAGTCTAAAAGATGTGCGGATTTAGTGGGTTGGCCATGGGGAATGCAGGGTTATAGGCATGGGTGTGGGTCTGGGTGGGATGGTCTTTGGAGGGCTGTTGTGGGCTTGATGGGCCAAATGATTCTATGAATTTTTTTTTCTCAAATCCCCTCTGAACCTCCTGCCCCTTACCTTAAAGCTATATCCCCATGATTGACCACTCAACCAAGGCTGCTCTCTATTCACCATGTCCATACCAGTCATATTCTTGTACACCTCAATCATATCCCCCCTCAGTCTTCTCTGCTCTAGAGAAAACAATCCAAGCCAATCTAGTCTGTCCATAAACCTCAACTTCTTCATCTCAGGCAACATAGCCACTCCAGTGCCATCACATCCCTCCTGTAGTGAGGTGACCAGGACTGCACACAGTACTCCATCTGTGGCCTAACCAATGCTCTGTACAACTCCAACATTACCTCTTTGCTTTTATATTCTAAGCCACGACTGCTGAAAGCAAGTGTCCCATATGCCAGCTTAACTATCCTATTCACTTGCTCTGCCACCTTCAGAGATCTGTGGATAATTACCCCAAGATCGCTCTCTTCCTCTAAGCTACCCACTGTCCTGCCATTCATTAAGTACACTCTCATCTTATTTCTTCCAAAGTGCATCACCTTGCACTCTGGTTAATGCCATTTGCCACTGCCATCAGACCAACTCATCTATGTTTTCCTGCAATCTACAACCACCTTCGTCAGTATTAACCACCTTACCAATCTTGGTGTCATCTACAAACCTGCTTAACATTTTTCCCACACTTTCATCCATATCATTTACATACATACATACATACATAACAAACAATAAGGGTTCCAGTACCAATCCTTGTGGCACACCAGCGTGTAGTCACTCAAAAAGCCTTTGGCCATTACCCTTTGTGTTCTATTACTAAGTCAGTTTCTTCCCTCAATCTCAATCAGTATCACATGTGGGACCTTGTCAAATGCTTGGCTAAAATCTATCTAAGTTACATCAACTGAACTTGCTTCATCCACACACCTGATCACATTTTCAAAAATTTCTGACAAATTTGTTAGGCATGACCTCCCTGTGACAAAGCCGTGCTGACTATCACTAATTACCCACTTGGAAAGGCATAGGTTATTAATTCACACCTTCAGAATTTTCTCCAATAGTTTCCCTACTGCGGTGAGAGTCACTGGTCTATAGTTTCCTGATTCATCTCTACCGTGCTTCCTGAAAAGTGGAAACACATTAGCCATCTTCCAGTCCTCTAGCACTTGCTCCATGCCCAGAGAGAAATTTTAAAAAATTGTCAGAGCCCCTGCAATTTCTTGCCTCACCTCCCGCACAATTCATCTGGGCCATGGGATTTGTCTGTTTTTTAGCCAAACAGAGCCTCCAGCACTTCCCCATTTCCTGTGTCTAACTTTGCAAGTTCCTCACAGTCCCTCTCCCTGAATTTCACACCTACCTTCTCCTCTTCCAAAGTGAAGACTAAAGATAAGTATTTATTTGACACCCTTCCAATATCCTGCGGCTTCACACATCAGTTGCACTTTGGTCCCTAGTAGAAATGTAGAAACATAAAAATAGGTGCAGGAGTCCACCATTCAGCCCTTCGAGCCTGCACCACCATTCATTACTATCGTGGCTGATCGTCTAATTTCGGTATCTCATTCCTGCTTTCTCTCCATATTCCTTGACTCTTTTAGCTGCAAAGCCTACATCCAGCTCCCTCTTGGATATATCTAGCGTTGGCCCTAACGGCTTTCTGTGGTAGAGAAATCCACAGGCTCATAGTTCTGTGAAGAAATTCTTCCTCATCTCAGTCCTGAATGGCTTACCCCTTATTCTTAGACTGTGACCCCCTAGTTCTGGACCTCCCCAACATTGGGAACATTATTCCTGCATCTGGCCTGTCCAGTCGCATCAGGATTATGTATGTTTCTGAGATTCCCTCCTTATTTTTCTAAATTTCAGCGAATACAAACTGTCGGTCCAGTCTTTCCTCATGTCAGTCCTGCAATCCCAGGAATCAGTCTTGTGAACCTTTTCTGGACTCCCTCTTGGCAAGAAATTCCTTCCCCATGCCAAGAGGCCAAAGCTGCACACAATACTCAGTGTGGCCTCATGAAGTATAACTGCAGCAAGACATCCTTATTCCTACACTCAAATCCTCTCGTTTTGAAGGCCAGCATGCCATTGGCTTTCCTCACTGTCTGCTGTATCTGCATGCCAACCTTCAGCGGCTGTTCCACCATGACACCCAGGTCTCACTGCAACTCACCTTTTCCTGATCTGCCACCATTCGGATAATAACCTGCCTTCCTGTTTTTGTTATCAAAGTGGGTAACCTCACATTTATCCACATGATGTTGCATTTGCCAAGTATTTGTCCACTCAGCCAGTCTGTCCAAGTCACCCTGCAGTCTCTTAGCATCCTCCTCACCAGCACACATTGCTGCCCTGATAGGCCCTACTTTTCCCTGGTTAACCTCTTCCCTTTAATGTATTTATAAAACATCTTAATATTCTCCCCTAATCCTGTTCACAAGTCCTTTTTCATGTATCCTTTTTGCTCTTCTAATTGCTCACTGAAATTCCCTCTTGCACTTCCTATATTCCTCTAGGACAGCAGCTGAATTGCTCCCTCTGAACTTACTAAGTCTTTTCCTTTTCCTTTTCCTCTTCCTCATCCATGAATTGTCCTAGCCATTATTGCTGCCACGTTTCTCCCTAAAGAGTACTTGTCGGACCTGTACTCTCCCCAGCTCCTTTTTGAATGACCCCCACTACTCTGCTGTAGATGTACCCACACAGAGCTGTTGCTAGTCAACTTTGACCAGACCTGCTTATTAAATAAAATCTGCCTCCTCCCCCCACCCCTAACAAATTTAACCCGTACTGTGTTGTGGTCATTAACGCTAAAATGTTCCCCCACTGCCATATCGAACACTTGCCCAGCTTTTCCCTAGAACCAGAACCAGCACTGCACCATCCCTTGTTGGGCCTTCCACATGTTGACACAAGAAACTCCCCTGAATATATTTCAGGAAGGCAAATCTTATCTTAGGACATCACTGCTCTGTATACATCTGCTCACATGCCCTCCCCAGATCTCTCTCTTTCCCACCCGCAACTTTCCTATGCTGTGGCCTGCCATAATCATAGGATCCTGACAGTGTGGAAGTGGGCCATTCAGCCCATCAGGTCCACACCAACCCTGCAAAGAACATTCCACCCAGACCCATCCCTTACACCATCCCTATGTTCCTCATGGCCAATTCAACCTGCACATCTTGGCACTGTGGGAGGAAACCAGAGGAAACCTACACAGATACGGGGAGAATGTGCAAACTCCTCTCGGACAGCTAACCAAGGGTGGAATCGAACCCAGATCCCTGGTGCTGTGAGGCAGCAGTGCTAACCACTGAGCCACTGTGCTGCCCAAAAACCAAAGAAAATAGAGTCCAGCAGTCATCCATCAAGGAATTCTACCGAGATGAACTCCCTGCGATGTGCAACATGACAAACCTTATTATTTGCATGAATCCTGGGATCAATCTTCTGTAGCACAAACCAGGTGGCATTACGTAAGATAAAGGTGGAAATCAGATTCCAGTGGATAATGTTCCGAAGACATCGGATACTCCTAATGTGGGAATAAAACAAAAAGGTTAGTTTGAATAGATGACCATTCATGATGTTTCTTTGCTCTGTATTCCTTGCTATGTATGTGCTCACTGTGTTCACAAAACAGTCACTCTGAAGCAATGTATTTAGATGCAGATGCTCTACGACTGATTCAGGTACAGTTGCTATGACTGTTTAGCTACAATAAACTTGTGACTGAATGAATGTCTGCTCACAGTCATTTTGTGAATGTGTGCTTGGACATGATCACCCTGTTAGTGTCTACACAGGTAAGACTGTGTGCTTAAGATGTAACTGTTGGATTTTATTCAGGTATAGTCACTCACTGCATATTGTGGTTGGTGTTAATGTGTTTGGAGAAACCTGCTCTGTGATTTCCTCTGGCTCCATGTATAAACTCCCTCCTCTCTCCTTGAGGAGACCCACCCATTTCCTAACTACCCTCTTGCCCCTAATACTCACATAAAATTGGGTTGAAAAAGCTAAAGTTGCCAACCTTGGGGCAATAGGATCAAGTGGTGATTTGTCAGATGTGTAGAAGATTGCAAAAGGTTTAGAAAAATGTAACAAAGAAGAGCTCTTTGTATTAGTTGATATCATAAAGTCGAAGAGAGACAGATTAGGGTTTTGGGCAAGAGATGCAAAGGGGTGTGATGCAGAACCCTTTTATGCTGCAAGTGGTAATGATTTAAATAAAGTCAAGGACTTTATTGAATGTGTGATTGAAAGATTAGTGTGAAAGGAATGGATTTCAGTTCATGAGGTGCTAGCGCTAATACTATGAGAGAAGGGAATTGTTCCAGACAAATGGGCTTCATTTAAATTGTGACCAGTGTCCTGAGAATCCAATAACTATGGCTATTTTAGTGATAGGTAGCATGGCTTTGTGCAGGAAAGGTTGTGTCTCATAATCTTGATTGAGTTTTTTACGGAGTGACACAGATGATTGACCACTCTGCCTTCATTGTTGTCAATATGGATTTTAACAAGGCCTTTGACAAAGTCCCTCATGGCAAGCTGATACAAAAAGTCACATGGGACCTGTGGTGAGCTGTTAAGATGGACACAGAACTGGCTTACTTATAGAAGAGAGTAGCAGTGGAAAACTGTTTTCAGAACGGACACCTGTGACCAGTGATATTCTGTAGGGATCAGTGCTGGCACCCCTATTGTTTGTAGTATGTGTAAATGGTTTTGAGAAGACTGTAAGTGATCTGATTAGTAAATTTTCAGATGACAAATTGGGGAAACTGCGGATTCTAAGGACAATTACTGGAGGATACAGCAGAATATAGACTGCAGACTTGGGTGGAGAAGTGGCAGATGAAGTTTAATCCTGACAAATGCATTTTGGGAGATCTAATGCAGGCTGGAAGTATACAGTAAATGTCAGAACTCTTAATGGCATCATCATACAGAGGAGTCTAGGCATACAGATCGACAGTTCCACGGAAGTGACAATGCAATACAAGTCAAGGAGGCAGGTGCTATGCTTGCTGTCATTGGTCAGGGTATAGAAGATTAAAAAATTGGCAAGTCGTGTTGCAGTTGTAGAATTTTAGGCCACATTTGAATATTGTGTACCGTCTGGCTGCCACACTACCAGAAGGTTGTGGAGACTTTGGAGAGGAAACAGAAAATGTTTACCAAGATGTTGTCTCATTTGGACAGTATTAAGTATGAGAGAGATTGGAAAGACTTGGTTGTTTTCACTTGATCATTGAAGGGTGAAGGGCGAACTGATACAAGCTCACAAAATTGACAGCCATGAATAGAATGGATATTCAGAGTCTTTTTCCCAGAGTAGAAATGTCAATTACTAGGAGACATAGGTAAAAGGGGATAAGTTTTTTTTAAAAAGGAGATTGGCAACTAAATGCCCCAGGATACAGATGCTTCAGGCAGGATAGAGAGGGAGGTAAAAGGGGTGGAGGAGTTGCATTACTGGTCAAAGAGGATATCACAGCTGTGCTGAAGGAGGGCACTATGGAAGACTCGAGCTGTGAGGCAATATGGGCAGAGCTCAGAAATAGGAAGGGTGCGGTAACAATGTTGGGGCTGTACTACAGGCCTCCCAACAGCCAGCGTGAGATAGAGGCACAAATATGTAGACAGATTGTGGAAAGATGTAGGAGCAACATGGTGGTGGTGATGGGAGATTTTAATTTTCTCAACATTGCTGGGATTCACTTAGTGTCAGGGGTTGAGATGAAGCAGAATTTGTAAGGAGCATCCAGGAGGGTTTTATAGAGCAGTATGTAAATAGTCCAACTCGGGAAGGACTACACTGGACCTGGTGTTGGGGAATGAGCTCGGCCAGGTGGTTGAAGTTTCAGTAGGGGATTACTTTGGGAATAGTGATCACAATTCCATAAGTTTTACGATACTGATGGACAAAGACGAGAGGGGTCCTAAAGGAAGCGTACTGAATTGGGGGAAGGTCAACTACAGCAAAATTCGGCAGGAGCTGGGGAATGTGGATTGGGAGCAGCTGTTTGAGGGTAAATCCACATTTGATATGTGGGAGGCTTTTAAAGAGAGGTTGCTTAGAGTGCAGGATGGCATGGTGGCTCAGTGGTTAGCACTGCAGCCTCACAGCGCCAGGGTCCTGGGTTCAATTCCAGCCCCAGGTGACTGTCTGTGTGGAGTTTTCACATTCTCCCCGTGTCTGCGTGGGTTTTCTCCGGGTGCTCCGGTTTCCTCCCACATTCCAAAGATGTGCAGGCTAGGTGGATTGGCCATGCTAAATTGCCCATAGTGTTCAGGGGTGTGTGGGTTATAGGGGGATGTGTCTGGGTGGGATGTTCCAAGGGTCGGTGTGGACTTGTTGGGCCAAACGGCCTGTTTCTACACTGTAGGGATTCTTTATTCTAAAACGACAGACATGTGCCTATGAAAATGAGGGATAGAAAGGGCAAGGTTAGGGAACCATGGATGACAGGTGAAATTGTGAGACTAGCAAAGAAGAAAAAGGAAGCATACATAAGGTCTTGGTGACTGAAAACAGATGAAGCTTTGGAAGAATATCAGGAAAGTAGGACCAATCTGAAAGGAGGAATTAAGAGGGCTAAAAGGGGTCATGAAGTATCTTTAGCAAACAGGGTTAAGGAAAATCCCAAAGCCTTTTATTCATACATAAGGTGTAAGAGGATAACTAGAGAAAGGGTTGGCCCACTCAAGGACAAAAGAGGGAAGTTATGCGAGGAGTCAGAGAAAATGAGTGACATTCTTAATGAGTACTTTGCATCGGTAGTCACTGAGGAGAGGGACATGGCGGATGTTGAGGTTAGGGATAGATGTTTGATTACTGTAGGTCAAGTCAGCATAAGGAAGGGAGAAGTGTTGGGTATTTTAAAAGGCATTACAGTGGACAAGTCCCCAGGTCCGGATGGGATCTATCCCAGGTTACTGATGGAAGCGAGAGAGGAAATTGCTGGGACCTTAACAGATATCTTTGCAGCATTCTTAAGCACCGGTGAGGTCCCGGAAGACTAGAGAATTGCTAATGTTGATCACTTGTTTACGAAGGGTAGCAAGGATAATCCAGGTAATTATAGAACGGTGAGCCTGATGTCAGTGGTGGGGAAGTTGCTGGAGAAGATACTGAGGGATAGGATCTACTCTCATTTGGAAGAAAATGGGCTTATTAGTGATAGGCAGCATGGTTTTGTGCAGGGAAGGTCATGTCTTACCAACTTGATAGAATTCTTTGAGGAAGTGACAAAGTTGATTGTTGAGGGAAAGGCTGTAGATGCTATATACAAGGACTTCAGTAAGGCGTTTGATAAGGTTCCCCATGGTAGGGTGATGGAGAACATGAAGTCGCATGGGGTCCAAAGTGTACTAGTTAGATGGATAGAGAACTGGCTGGGCAACAGGAGACAGAGCTGTAGTGGAAGGGAGTTTCTCAAAATGGAGAACTGTGACCAGTGGTGTTCCACAGGGATCTGTGTTGGGACCACTGTTTGTAATATACATAAATGATCTGGAGGAAGGTACACACGGTCTGATTAGCAAGTTTGCAGATAGTGAAGGGGACTGTCGGAGAATGCAGCGGATGAGATAGATTGGAGAGTTGGGCAGAGAAATGGCAGATGGAATTCAATCCAGGCAAATGCGAGGTGATGCATTTTGGAAGATCTAATTCAAGAGTGAACTATATGATAAATGGAAAAGCCCTGGGGAAAATTGGTGCACAGAGAGATCTGGGTGTTCAGGTCCATTGCACCCTGAAGGCGGCAACACAGGTGGATAGAGTGGTCAAGGAGGCATATGGCATGCTTTCATTCATCGGACGGGGTATTGAGTACAAGAATTGGCAGGTCATGTTACAGTTGTATAGGACTTTCGTTTGACCACATTTGGAATACTGCATACAGTTCTGGTCGCCACATTACCAAAAGGATGTGGATGCTTTGGAGAGGGTGCAGAGGAGGTTCACCAGGATGTTGCCTGGTATGGAGGGCACTAGCTATGAAGAGAGGTTGAGTAGATTAGGATTATTTACATATACGTTATGAAGAGAGGTTGAGCAGAGACTTGATTAAGGTCTACAATATCATGAGAGGTGTAGACAGGGTGGATAGCAAGAAGATTTTTTCCCCAGAGTTGCGGACTCAATTACTAGGGGTCATGATTTTAAGGTGAGAGGGAAAAAGTTAAAGGGAGATATGCATGGAAAGCTCTTTATGCAGAGGGTGGTGGGTGCCTGAAACGTGTTGCCAGCGGAGGTGGTAGAGGCGGGCACGATAGCATCACTTAAGATGTATCTAGACAGATACATGAATGGGCAGGGAGCAGAGGGATATAGATCCTTGGAAAATAGGCAACAGATTTAGATAGAGGATCTTGATTGGCGCAGGCTTGGAGGGCCGAATGGCCTGTTCCTGTGCTGTAATTTTCTTTGTTCTTTGTTCTGTGGGAGAGGCAGGTTTTTAAACAGTGGTAAGTGCTTGCAATGCACTGCCAGAGGAGGTAGTGCAAGCAGATACAATAGCAACACTTAAGGGGTATCTTGACAGATGTGAATAGGCAGAGAATAGAGGAATTTGGGCAGAGAAGAGGCAAAAAGTCTTAGCTTAGAAAGGCATCGTGAGATGGTGCAATATGGGTAGGCTGAAGGATCTGTTTCTGCACTGCACTGTTCTTTATTGTGTATAGAAGTCTTTAAACAAATCAGTGGGGGGAACAAAAAGGGAAATATAAACTTACAAACCAACAGGTTATGGCAACATTACACTTGATAATGATATCCAGAGTTGGTCAGGAAGGGACGTGTTGTATAAACTTAAGAAGAGAGCAACAAATTGGGTCATAAGTGTTAAAAGACAGAATTAATGACCTTTCAACTCCCCCTCCCATTCCTCAGACGACATGTCCATCCTGGGCCTCCTGCAATGCCACAGTGATGCCACCCGAAGGCTGCAGGAACAGCAAATCATATTCAGCCTGGGAACCCTGCAGCCCAATGGTATCAATGTGGATTTCACAAGCTTCAAAATCTCCCCTCCCCCAACCGCATCCCAAAACCAGCCCAGCTCATCTCCACCTCCCTAACCTGTTTTTCCTCTCACCTATCCCCTCCTCCCACCTCAAGCCCCACCCCCATCTCCTACCTTCTAACATCATCCCGCCCCCTTGACCTGTCCGTCCACCCTGGACTGACCTATCTCCTCCCTACCCCCCCACCTACACTCACCTTTACTGGCTCCATCCCCGCCTCTTCGACTTGTCTGCCTCTTCTCCACCTCTCCTCTATCCATCCTCTATCCGCCTCCCCCCCTTCCCTATTTATTTCAGAACCCTCTTCCCCTACCCCATTTCTGATGAAGGGTCTAGGCCCAAAACGTCAAGCTTTCCTGCTCCTGTGATGCTGCTTGGCCTGCTGTGTTCATCCAGCCCCATGCCTTGTTATCTCGGATTCTCCAGCATCTGCAGTACCTTTTATCTCAGAATTAATGACCTGGTTATTTCAATGTGCATGGTATTTGGAACAAAATAAATAAACTAATGGCACAAAGAGAGGCTAAAGGGTCTGACCTTAGCCATTAGAGAGACATGGTTACAAGGAAATCAAAGTTGGCAACTAAATATCTGGAAGTATGTTGCTTTTTGAAAGTTAAGGCCGGAAAGAAAGGATGGGGAGTTAGCTATAGTAGTATGAGATGGAATAAATACAGCAGTGTGAACTTGGATCAAATATTGTAGACTCTATATGGGTGGCGGTCAGAAACAACAAAGGGAAGACGTCACGGGTGGGAGTAATCTACAGGCTCTCTAACAGTTTATTTTCTGTAGGATAAAGAATGAATTAGGTAGCACAATGGTTAGTATAGCACCAGGGACCCAAGTTTAATTCTAGCATTGGGTGACTGTACATTCTCCCCATGTTTGCATGGATTTCCTCCCACAGTCCAAAGATGTCCAGGTTAGATGGATTGGCCATGCTAAAATTGTCCGTAATATTCAGGGATGTGTAGGTTACGTGGGTTAGCCATGGTAAATGTGGGATTACGTGGATGCAATGGGGCTGACTCTGGGATGCTCTTCAGAGAACCAGTGTGGACTTGATGGGCCAAATGGCCTCCTCCCACATCGTAGGGATTCAATGAAATCATAACATAAAGATTGGGAAAATCCACCTGACAAAGGTAGCCATGAGGAAGAATTCAGAGGACGTTCAGATAGTTTCCTAGAATAATATGTTGTGGATCCAAACAGGGATCAGACTATCCTGAATCTGGTAATGTGCAATGATGCAATAAGAGATCCTCTGGGGAACAGTGACCATAGCATGGCAGTTTAGCATTCAGTCTGAGAATGAGAAATAGGGGTAGGAAATAATTTGTTAAATTTAAATAAGAGTAGTTGCAAAGAAATGAAGGCAGAGTTGGTTGGAATGGACTGAGAAAGGAGTTCAGAAAAAATATGGTTGGGTATCAACGGCAAACTTTTAAGAAAATAGTTAATGACTCACAGCAAAGACATATCCATTGGGGAAAAAGGACTCTAGGAGGGGAATAAACTCACCGTGATGAACCAACAAAGTCAAGCACTGTATCAATTTGGAAAAAAATGACATACAATGTCACAAAGATTAGTGGTAAAACGGAAGATTGGGAAAGCTCCAAAAGCCAACAAAAGGTGACAAAAATGTAAAGAGAAGGTAAGCAATAAGGGCAAATTAATAAGTAATATAAAAATGGACAGTAAGCTTTTCTTTAAATATATAAAAAGGAAAAGTGAACATAAGTGCTTTAGAAAACAAAACTGGTGAAATAATATTGGGGAACAAGGACATGGAAGAGGAGTTTGTAAAAAAAACATTGCATCGGTATTCACAGGGCAGGACATTAACAGTGTTCCAAAGATATTGAATAATTAACGGCCCCAATTTTTAAAAAAATTTTTCATGGGATGAGAACATTGCTGGCTTATCAGGATTTACTCACCTTGAGAAGGTGGTGGTGAGCTGCCTTATTGAACCACTGCTGTCTAGGTGCAGTAGGTAGACTCTCAATGGCCCAGGATTTTAGCCCAGTGAAGGAACAACAATGCCCTGGAGGGGATTTTGTAGGTGACAGTATTCCTATGTATTTGCTGCCATTGTCCTTTTTAAATGGGACTGGTCATGGATTTGGAAAGTGCTGTCTAAGGATCTTTGAATTTCTGTAGTGTATTGTATACATAGTACACATTGCTGCTACTGAGTGTCAATGGTGGAGGGAATGGACGTTTGTTGATATGGTGCCAATCAAGTAGACTGTCTTGTCCTTGACGGTAAATAAAAACTGAAAGAACTGCAGATGCTGTGAATCAGGAACAAAAACAGAAGCTGCTGGAAAAGCTCAGCAGGTCTGGCAGCATCTAAGGAAAAGTCAGAGTTAACGTTTTAGGTCTGGTGATCCTTTGTCAGAACTAGTTCATCAAAGTTCTGAGTAAGGGTCACTGGACTCAAAACGTTAACTCTGACTTTTTTTTTCTTCACAGGTGCTGCCAGACCTGCTGAGCTTTTCCAGCAGCTTCTGTTTTTGTCCTTGATGGAATCAAGCTTCTTGCGTGATGTTGGAGAGGCAATCATCCAGGCTTGTATGGAGTTTTGCATCACACTCCTCACTTGTGCCCTGTAGACGCTGGATGGATTCTGGGGAGTCAGGAGATGAGATACCTGCTGCAGTATTCCTCACCTCTAACCTGCTTTTACGATAGGGTTAGGGTTAGGGTTTACATAGAACAGTACAGCACAGTACAGGCCCTTCGGCCCACGATGTTGTGCCGACCTATTATCCTACTAAGATCAATCTAACCTGCATACCCTACACTTTACTATCCTCCATGTGCCTATCCAAGAGTTGCTTAAAAGGCTCTAAAGTATCTGACTCCACTACCACTGCCCCAGCGCATTCCACACGCCCACGACTCTGAAGAACGTACCTCTGATATCTCTCCTATACCTTCCTCCAATCATCTTCAAATTATGCCCCCTCATAATAGACATTTCCACCCTGGGAAAAAGTCTCTGACTATACACTCTACCTGTGCCTCTCATCATCTTGTATACTTCTATCAAGTCTCCTCTCATCCTTCTTCGCTCCAATGAAAAAAGACCTAGCTCTCTCAACCTTTCCTCATAAGTCCTGCCCTCCAGTCCAAGCAGCATCCTGGTAAATCTCCTCTGCACCTTCTCTAAAACTTCCACACCTTGCAGGTAATGAGGTGACCAGAACTGAACACAATATTCCAAGTGTGGTGTAACCAGGGTTTTATAGAGCTGCAGCATAACCTCACGGCTCTTAAACTCAATTCCCCTGCCAATGAAAACCAACACACGCCTTCTTTACAACCCTATCAACTTGTGTAGCAACTTTGAGGGATCTATGGACGTGGACCCCAAGATCCCTCTGTTCCTCCACACTGCTGAGAATCCTGCCATTAACCCTGTATTCTGCATTCAAATTCAACCTTCCAAAATGAATCTCTTGTCACCACTGTATTTATATGGTGAATCCATTTGAGCTTCTGGTCAATGCCAACCCCCAGGATGTTGATTGTAGGGGATTCCGTGATGATAATGGCATTGAATGTCAAAGGGCAGTAGTTAGCTTGCCTCTTATTGCCTGACATTTCTGTGGCACAAATGTTACCTACCATTTCTCAGTCCAAACCTGGATATTAGGTAGATACCCAAGGGCTCAAAACAGCAGAAGCCCTGGATAATTTCCCCTGTACTAGTTAGGGTTCCTTTAGTGCCAGGTTCTTGGATGGGGTAAGGGGAAGTTATTAGGTGTGTCTAGGAGGGTTTCTTGAAGCAATATGTAAATAGTCCAACTAGGGAAGGGGCTGTACTAGACCTCGAATTGGGAATGAGCATGACCAGGTGATCAAAGTTTCATTGAGAGAGCATCTCAGATCGAGTGACCATTATTTTGTAAGTTTTAAGTTACGTATGGGTAAGAATAAGACCAGTCCTTGGGTGAAAGTATTAAATTGTGGGAAAGCTAACTATGACAATATTAGGTAGAAACTAAGGAATGTAGAATAGGGACAGCTGATTGAGACCAAATCCAGATCTGACATGTGGGAATCTTTTCAAGGCCAGTTGATCAGAATTCAGGACTAACATATGCTGTAAATCAGAAACAAAAACAGAAATTGCTGGAAAAGCTCAGCAGATCTGGCAGCATCTGCGGAGTGAAATCCGAGTTAACGTTTCAGGTCCAGTGAGAAAGGGTCATTGGACTTGAAATGTTAACTCTGATTTCTCTCCACAGATGCTGCCAAACCTGCTGAGCTTTTCCAGCAGTTTCTGTTTTTGTTCAAGACTAGCGTGTTCCTGTGGAGATGAATGGGATGGCAAAATTCAGAAACCTTGGATGACAAGTGATAATGAAACCTTGGCCAAAAAGAAAAAGGAACCAGATGTAATGTTTCAGAAACAGAAATCAAGAAGGCGCTTGAGTTTGAAGCGAGGAGAAAAGCTTTTTAACAAGAATTTAGGAGGGCAAAAAGGGGCCATTAAATGTCCTTGGCACTTAGGATTAAGGAGAATCTTGAAGCATTTTATCTATGAGGAGCAACAGGATACTAGAGAAAGGATGGGTCTGCTCAAGGACAAAAAGAGGGAATTTATATGTGGAGCTAGAGGGAGTGGGTGAGGTCCTTAATGAACACTTCACATCACTATTCACCAAGGAGAAAGACATGAATGATTAAATTAGGGAAGGGAAATAAATGCTGGCCTAGCCGACAAAACACTCAACCTGTGAATGAAAATCAAATTAAGGAGGAGGTTTTTTTCAATTCATTTGGGATGTGAGCAATATTGGTTGGCCAGTATTTCTTGCCCGTGCCCAGTGAGATAACTCTACAGAGGCTGGTATCCCATCACCAAGCTACCCTTTATTTACAAATGAACAATCATTGACTATAATACTCTGGTTCCTGACTCTGTATGAGACAGTGTCAAAATATCTGCTCACATAATTGGACTTGATTAACAGCCCCAATCAGGGAGCTCATATTCTGAAGTCTAGCTGGCTGCCCTCATTTCAATCACTACACCGAGTTCTCCTTAGAATGTGTTGCTGTCTTGAAAATCATTAAGGTAAATAAGTCTTAGGGGTTTGATGGGATCTATCCCAGGATTCTGAGAGGCAAGGAAGGAGATTGCTGGACTTTGACAGAGATCTTTGTATCATCTTTAGACACAGGTGAGGTTCCAGAAGACTTAAGAAGGGCAACAGGTTAATCCAGGAAATTATAGGCTGGTGAATCTTACATCAATGGTAGGGAAATTATTGGAAAAGATTGGAGAAGAGACAGGATTCCCTTGCATTTAGAAAAGAATGGACTTATTGGGAATTGTGAGAAAAGGTTTCAGGGGAGGTCTTGTCTCAAACTTGAATGAGTTTTTTGAGCAAGTAATGAAGTAGGGCAGTCGATGCTGTCTGCATGGACTTTATTAAAGCATTGGATAAGGTTCCTGATAGCAGGCTGGTCCAGAAGTTGAAATAACATGGCATCAATGGTGAATTGTCAAGTTGGAAATAAAATTGGCTTGGTTTTAGAAAACAGAGGGTAGTTGTACAGAGGTGTTTTTCTGACTGGAGGTGAGACCCGCGTTGCTTCGCAAGTATCAGTGCTGGGACCTCGATTGTTTGTATATTAAAAAAAAAACTGTTGGAGTTGTGGATGGTTAGCAAGGTTGTCAAAGAAAACAGCCTGATTATAGATTGGGTGGGATGTTCTTCGTAGGGTCAGTCTAAACTTGATGAGCCCATTGGCCTGCTTCCATACCATAGGGATTCTATGATTATAACATGATCTATGATTATAAGTGGAAAATTGGGTGGAAAAATGGCAGATGGAATTTGATATGGACAAGTCTTAGGTGATGCATTTTGGAAGATCAAGTGCAAGAGGAAAATATATAGTAAATGGCATGACCCTTACGAGCATTGATATACAATGGGATCTTGGAGTGCAAGTTCATCCCTGAAAGTGCAACACAAATGAATAAGATGGTACAAAAGGCATATGATGTTCATCAGTCAGGGCCTTCAATATAAACATTGGTAAGTCATGTTCAGCTGTATAACACTTTGGCCGTATTTGGAATCGTGTGTGCACCTCTGGTCTCTACACTATAAGAAGGATGTGGAGTCTTGGAGAGGGTGTGAAAGAGGTTTATCAGGATATTGCCTGGATTGGAGTGTATTGACAATGAAGAGAAGTTGGATGAACTTGGATTGTTTTCACAAGAGCATCAGAGGCTGAGGGGGACCTGACAGAAGTTTATAAGAGGCACTGATAGGGTGGATAATCAGAGTCTCATTCCCAGAATGGAAATGTCAAATACTGTGGCACAAAGGTTTAAGGTGAGAGGGGAAAAGATTGAAGGAGATGTGTGAGAAGTTTTTTTTAAAAAGGTGGTAGGTGCCTTAAATTTGCTGCTGTGGGAGGTGATAGAAGAAGAGATGATTGTCAATGTTTACATAGTCACATGAACAGGCAGGGAATAAAGGAATTTGGACCATGTGTGGCCAGTTGAGATTAGTTATAAGGGCATCATGGTCAGCACAGATATGGTAGGCTGAACAGCCTGTCCCTGTGCTGTCTTATGCTCTACTAAGCAAGAGGAAACTTAAAAGGGAGATTAGGATAATTCAAAGGGAACGTGAAAGAATACTGGGAGGTAAAAGAGAGGAAAATTCTCAGTTGTTTTATTGGTACGTTAAGAGTAAAAGGATGGTAAGGGAGAGAATAAGGCCCACGAAGGACCACAGCCAGAGGATGTAAGTAGGATCCTAAATGAATACTTTGAGTTGGTGTTCACGAGTGAGAGGATGAAATGGATATAGAAATCAGGGGAGAATATCTCTTACAATGAAAGAAAATGGCACAGACAGAGAAGAAGTTTGAAATGGTCTGACAGACTGAAAAGAGATAAACCTCCAAAGCCAGATAAAATATATGCCAGGATGTTGAGTGAGGCAAGGGAGGAAATAATGGGGGGACTTAGAAAAATTTCAATTCCTCTTTGGCCACAGGAAAAGTGCCATAGGACTGAAGGGCAGTCAATATGGTACTGTTATTGAAGAAGGGAGCAGTGGATAAACAAGAACTACAGGCCAGTCAGTCTGACCTCAGTGGTGGAGAAACTATTGGAATTTAGCTCTTTTGGCCATGTGTAAACCAAGGCTGTAATGAGATCATGAGCTCAGTGACCCTGGTGGAACCCAAACCGGGCATCAGTGAGTAGGTTGTTGCCTAGTAGGTGCTACTTGATAGCATTGTTGATGATATCTTCCATCACTTCACTGATTAAAAATGACCTCTTGGGATAGTCAGTGGCTGGGTTAGATTAGTCCTGCATTTTTGTGTATAGGGTATACCTGGGCAATCTTCCACATTGTTGGATAGACACTAGTGTTATAGCTGTACTGGAATAGCTTGGCTAGGGGAGTAGCAAGTCTTCAGTGCTATGCTGGAGCAGTGTCAGGTCCATAGCCTTTGCGGTATCAAATATCTCCAACCATTTCTTGATATCATGGGGAGTGAATTGAATTGGCTGAAAACTGGCATCTGTGCTGGGTACCAGGGGTGGAGGTTGAGATGGATCACCCACTTGGCACTTCTGTGAATTCTTCATCCTTATCTTTCATACTGATGTGCTGGGCTCTTCCATCATTGAGGTTGGGGATATTTGTGGAGCCTCCTGCTCCAGATGCTTAATTGTCTACTACCATTCACAACTGGATGTGGCAGAAATGCAGCATTTAGATCTGATCCGTTGGTTGTGAGATTGCTTTGCTCTGTCTATCACTTGCTGCTTATACTGCTTGGTATGCAAGTAGTACTGTTTGGTAGCTTCACAAGATTGAGACATCATTTTTAGGCATACTTGATGCTGCTCCCGGCATGCCATCCTGCAATCTCCATTGAACCAGGGTTGATCCCCTGGCTAGATGGTAATTGTTGATTGGGACAATGCTGAGCGGTGAGGCTGCAGATTGTTCTGGCATGCAATTCGGCTGTTGATGGCCCACAGTGCCTCACAGATACCCAGTCTTGAGTTGCTACATCAGTTCAAAGGTTGACTTGCTCATTGAGCTGGCTTGTTCTCATTCAGACGTCTTGTCACCTTGCTAGGTGACATCATAAGTGGAGCCTACGATGAGGCAATGTTATTCTACTCCGCATGGAATTTATACTCTCTGGTCTGTTATGGTTCACCACCGTGCTGCAGAGCCAGCCTAGCAGCTAGGTCCTTTGTGGCTGGATCAGGTCGATCTGTAGTGCTGCTGCCGAGCTACTCTTGGTGGTGGACATTAAAGTTTTCCTGATATTTGGCAGCGATTTCATGGTCATCATTGAATTCAATAAATGTCTGGAGTTAAGAATCTAAAGTCCACCACCTGCCATAGTGGGATTTGAGCCTGGATCCACAAACGTGAGCAAGAATCTGTCTGTCTCAGCCTTAAAAATACACAAGGACTCTGCCCCTATTGCTCTCTTGGAGTTCCAAAGACACTCAACCCTCCAAAAGAAATTCCTCCTCTTCTCAGTTTTAAATTTACAGCCATTTATTCTGACAGCCCACCATGTTTATGCTTAACATCAAATACCAAGTTACAGTAATGCCATTCCCCTTCATGGCAGGAGAAAACCTAACCCTCCCTGGCTGAAGAGGGCTATGGCTAATGCCATGCCCATGCACATAGCCTCAAGACAAAGACAGCATTCCAACCACTAATTCCTGTGACATTTGGACTAAGGTTCAGCAGGTGCACTTGAGTAAGCTCCAAACCAGGTCTGGACGGGTAGAGCCAGGAGTGGTTTCACCTTTTCCATCTATCTCAGAGGACCTCGGAAAACATCAGCTGATTGACACATCTCACAGAGAGAGAGGTGTATCAACTCATCCTTTCCAAAAGTCTTGAATGTCAAATGCTGCTGGCAGTTCCTGTTCAAGCAAGACAACAAGAGACAACAGGGGACTGCCCTGACCAGACAGTGATGTTACTGACCCAGGATTGTTGCTGATATTGATGGTGACTGTTTCAATTGTGAGAGGAGGACTTTGAAAGCCGGGTGATGACTTCTCCACAGTAAAGGATCCCTGGTCACCAAGAGATCTCTGGAATTTTGCAGCGGATCCCTTGACTCCAGTAGTAACAGGACTCGGCATGTTTTCATATTCACAGACGTCTTCAAGTTAACATAGGCCATTCCCACCAAAAGGCCTGAACTGTACCCAGAGTGTTATTGCATGATTGTCTTGTCTGTTCTGCTGTTACATTTTGCGTTTACAGTGATCAGGCCTACAACTTTAACAGCAAGATCCTACAGGAGCTTTAGAAGTTTTATGCCATTGTCAAGAACTGTACCAACCTGTATCATCCAAAGGGTAATGGACAGTGTGAAGGATTCAAGTGTACTCTACATGAACATTTATGCACGTTGCTTCCTGAGAATAAATGTAAGTGACCTGAGTATGTTTCAGTGTTGGTTTATATTTGTAATAACACCCCATAGGCTGTCCTCCACACTTTAATGAGATTCAGTCCTTTTGGCAGACCATTTCCTTGGGCTCCCCCCACCTTCATATTGGGCTAACCAGGGCAATTTGTGGATAGCCAAGCATCACATGAGGCTAAGCCAAGGATTTAAGATGGTGTCTAATTGACTGTGAACCAAACACAAGAAGAGAAACATTGACTCTTTACAAGGCAGATAGGACTGACCATACAATTGGTGCAAGGGTATTCCTCTGAAATTGGAATATCAAGGGTAGGTGTAAGATGTGTGGGACCCTGAAACCCATAGTCATCAAGCAGCTGGACACAGGGAGCCATACTAATGCTGGGGACAAATCAGAAAGTGGGTTGTAGGGAGAGGGGTTGCTTGAGACCAACTCTCTACTTGTCTCCTCATCATCCATCAGACCAGCGGACTCCTGAAATGACTTGTGTGTAGTGAATCCAGGAGGAGCCCTGGAATGGTGTAGGAAGTAGCTGCCAGGACACAGAAACTGAAGCAACAAATGTTGCTGATATGGGTCCCTGGATACCTGACTGACCTAGACCCCAACTTGGGTGATCTGCCACGGAGGCAAGACAGATAACTGGCTGAGGAGGTTTTTTTTTTTTTCAAACAAATTCTGCATATCAACCTCAACCATTAGCTTAGATTAGTGATGCAGCGAGAGAAGCCTGCCATTATTGTGGGCTCAAACATTGTTATCAGGGAGAAATTGAAGGGTTTGGTAGTTGTAATCATACATCTGCTTAGCACATGGTCACTGAGTTGTGTGTAGATGTTGCAAAGCAATGGCAGCACAATGGCTCAGTGGTTAGCACTGCTGCCTCATAGTGCCAGGATCTTGGGTTTGATTCCAGCCTTGGGTGACTGTCTGTCTGTGTGGAGTTTCACACATTCTCCCCTTATCTGTGTGGGTTTCCTCTGGGTGCTCCAGTTTCCTCTCACAGTCCAAAGATGTGAAGGCTAGGTGGATTGGCCACACTAAATTGTCCATAGTGTCTCGGGATAAACAAGCCATATAGATTAGCCATGTGAAACGCAGGGTTACAGGGACAGGGTAGGGTGGTGAGTCTGGGGAGGATACTGTTTAGAGGGGTGGTGTGAACTCTAAGGGTTGAATGGCCTGTTTCCACTCAGTATGGATTCTCTGAAGTATCCAGTGGGGATGTGTGCAATGGGACCTGCAGCAGCTGGAATAGTCAGACCTGCACCTGGGGTTGTGAAGTATGGGTCTGACTGTGGAATGAGCTAAGGAGTGGGACAGTTCTGTATCACCTGTCTTTCATGGAGAAATTTGCAAACACAAACTCCTTTGATCACAAGTCCATCAGGAAGTGATCAGCACATAGCATCCTTGAGATACTGTTAGAAAAGGAGAGGGTGGATCCTATCACATGGTTCCCTAAGCAGGCTGTCAAAGTCATTTGGCAGAATGCCTCACCACCAGGACTTTTTAACAAGCACCAAGACATCGCTTGGCTGCCAGTGGGAAAGACACAGCCTATGAAATCCTTCATATCTGCCTGGACTCTCTGCACTACCACATACTGCCCTCGAAGACCTGCAGAGGAGTAGATACTGTCCCACATCTCCTGCTAGAATGTACCTTTTGCAAAGGAAGTGTGGAGAGAGATGCAGTGGCTTTTGTTGAGGTTTGTTCTGAGCAGCTCCGTGTTGCAGGACTCTGCTCTACGGTCTACTCCCCAAGACCCACAGAGTGGGGGAATACTTTAGCAATAGTGACCAAAGCACGGTACAGTTCAAATTGTTCTGGACAAGGAAAAAGATGATCAGCAAAATTGGATTGGGGAAGGCAGCCTTTATTAAAATAAAGCAGGATCTGGCCACAGTTGACTAGGAACAGCTCCTTGCACAGCTGAACAGAGGGGACATTCAAAAAGGAGCTGGGGAGAATATAAATCCAACATGTACCCTTTACAGGGAAATGTAGGAGTAAAAAGTTCAGAGAACCCTGGACGTCAAGGAAAAAGGACTGGATGAGGAAGAAAAGGGCTTTTAGCAAGTGTAGAGGGAGAAATTCGGCTGCAGCTCGAGGGGAATACAGGAAGTGCAGGAGGGAACTTAAGAAAGTAAAAAGGGGACATGGAAAAGGAGCTGTGAACATGATTACAGAGAATCCTAAGTTTTTAAAAAAATTTAAACATTAAAGAGGAAGAGCTTAACTAAGAAAACATTAGGGCCAATTAGGGACCAGGTGCAACCTGTATGGTACTAAATGAATACTTCTCTTCGGTCTCCACTCTAGAAAAGAATATAGGTACAGATTTCAGGAAAAGAGACTGAGGGGGACTGGCACAATTTGACATAAGAAATGGGTTGCTATTGGAGGCTCTGGCAGTCTTAAAAAGGAGAAATACCCTGGCCTGGATTGAAGGAGAGGCAGGAAATTGCAGGGGCTCTGACACACATTTTGTATTCCTTTCTGGCCATGGGAGAAGTGCTAGAGGACTGAAGGATGGCAAAAATGGTTCCATGTTTTAAAAAGGGTGGTCAAGATGAGCCAGGAAATTGCAGACCGGTGAGTCTAATGTCAATGCAGGGAAACTATTGGAGCAAATTCATATCGCTTGGAAGGCATGTGTTAATTAGGGATAGTCAGCATGGCTTTGTCAGAGGGATGTCATGCCTAACAAATATGTTAACATTTTTTGAGAATGTGTTCAAGTGTGTGGATGTCAGAAGTTTGGTTGATGTAGTTTATGTGGATTTTCATAAAGTTTTCCCCACATGGGAAACTGTGAGGTTAAAGCACATGGAACTGAGGGAAACTTGGTGAGCTGGATTAGAAAGTTGTTTAGTAATGAGGCACAAGTTGTATTGGTAGAAAGCTGTGTGAGTGTCTGGAGGCCAGTGTCCAGCGCTGTCCCACACAGATCAGTATTGGGACCCTTATTGTTTGTGACATACATAAATAACATAGATGAAAATGTGGGGGGAATGTTAAGCAAATTTGCAAATGCCACCAAGCTTGGTAGAGTGGTTAACAGCAAAGAAGATGGTTGTAGGTTACAGAAAGATATGGCTGGGTTGGTCAGATGGGCAGGCCAGTGGCAGATGGTATTTAACCCTGATAAGTGCAAAGTAATGCACTTTGGAAGAAGAAACAAGAATGAGGCAGTACTTAATGATGGGCAGGACACTGGGTAGTTTCGAGGAGCAGAAGTGTAATTATTCACAAATCCCTGAAGTCAGCAGAGCGAGTGAACAGGACAGTTAAGGCACACGGGACACTTGCTTTCATCAGTCGTGACTGGGAGTATAAGAGCAAGGAGGTAATATTGGATTTGTACAGAGCATTGATTAGGCCACACCTGGAGTAGTCTGTGCAGTTCTGGTCACCTCACTGTAGGAAGGATGTGATAGCACCAGAGGGGGTACAGAGGAAGTTCGCCAGGATGTTACCTGGATGGAGAAATTGAGCTACAAGGAGAGAATGGATTGGCTTGGATTGTTTACTTTGGTGCAGAGAAGACTGGAAGAACATGATTGAGGTGTCATAGATTATGAGGGATATGCACAGGATGAATAGAGAGCAGCTGCTCCCCTTGGTTGAGAGGTCAATCACGAGAGGGCATTGTTTTAGGGTAAGGGGCAGGAGATTTTAAGGCTACCTGTGGGGGGGGAAGAAAACCTTTGCAATTAATGGGTGTTGGGAATCTGGAATGCACTGCCTGAGAAGGTAGTGGAGGTTGGAAACCTTTAAAAATATTGGATGAGCACTTGAAATATCATAACTCCAAGAATATGGGACAAGTGCAGGAAATTGGGATTAGAGCACCTTTAAGTGGTAGTTATGTTGGTGCAGACCAGATAAGCCAAAGGGTCTTTTCTGCACTGTATGAATCTATGAATCTATTCTGAGGGGTCTGGATTAGCTAACTACTGGAAAGTAGAATTACTGTAAATTTAGAATAGTTCTTTTGTTAGTGCTGACTCAATGTGCCTTTTTCTGTACTGTATGATTCCATAATTCCAAGATAGTAGTAATAGACCTCAAAACAGCATAGATTGGTGGAATTGCAGCACATGTGGTAGACAAAACCAATATCCTGTACAGCCGAACATGACCTCCCAAATCCTATACTCAATGCACTGACCAATAAAGGCAAGCATACCAAATGCTGCCTTCACTATCTTATCTACTTGCAACTCCACTTTCAAGGAACTATGAATCTGCACTCCAAGGTTTCTTTGTTCAGCAACACTCCCCAGGATCTTACCATTAAGTGTATAAGTCCTGCCCTGCTTTGCCTTTCCAAATGCAGCACCTCCCATCTATCTAAATTAAATTTCATCTGCCACTCCTTTAGTCCATTGGCCCATCTGATCAAGACCCTGTTGTACTTTGAGGTAACCTTCACTGTCCACTACACCTCCAATTTGCAAACTTACTAAGCATACCTTCTATGTTCACATCCAAATAATTTAAATAAATGACAAAATGCAGTAGACCCAGCATCGATCCTTGTGGCACACCATTGGTCACAGTCTCTAGTCTGAAAAGCAACCCTCCAAAACCACCTTCTGTCTTCTATCTTCGAGTCAGTTCTATATCCAGATAGCTAGTTCTCCCTCTTCAGCGTGATCTAACCTTGCTAAACAGTTTACCACAAAGAACCTTGTCAAACGCCTTACTGAAGTCCATACAGACCACGTCCACTGCTTTGCCCTCATCAATCCTCTTTGTTACTTTTTCAAAAGACTCAATCAAGTTAGTGAGCTTGAAACAGCTTTCCATTTGCAAATAATTCAGTCAGATTTGTGAGGCATGAACGTCTCTAAACAAAGCCATGCTGACTATCCCTGACTTGTCTATGTCTTCCTAAATGATAGAATCATTCCTGCGAGATTGGATAAACTAACAATTTTCCCATCACCAAATAAGAATCACTGGCTTAGAGGTTCTAAGGGTCACTCGACCCAAAATATTAACTCTGATTTCTCTGCATAGATGCTACCAGACCTGCTGAGCTTTTTCAGCAACTTCTATTTTTGTCACTGGCCTACAATTGTTTGGAATTTCCTTTGTACACTTTCTAACAGCAGAACCGCATTTATATTCCTCCAGTACCTCACCTATGTCTAGCGAAGATTGCAAAATAATCCTCAGAGCATCTAATGTTTCCTTCCTGACCACCTTCAACATACTAGGGAACAATCCATCTGGCTCTGCTACTTATCTGCTTTCAAAGATTCCAACTCCTCTAACACTTCCTCTCTCATAATTATTTTGTACAAAATTTCACACTGCTCCTTTACTACATCCACATCATCCCATTCCTTTATATGTAGACAAAGCATTGATTTAAAATTCTTCCCATTTCCTTTGTATCTTCACACAAGTTCCCTTCTTCATCTGTGATAGGTCCCACTTTTTCCTTAACTATTCTTTTGCTCTTTATATACTAGTAAAACATCTTTGGATTTTTCTTTCTCCTGTTCGCTAATAAAGTAATCTAATGCCCTCTCTTTGACTTCTTTATTTCTCTTTTTTAAACTCAATCCCTGTACTTTCTATACTCCTGTAGGCTATCTGCAGCACTGAGGTTTTATTTTGTGACTATCATGTGCTTTCATTTTCTGTTAATATTTGTTTTTCTGGACACCATGGGAGTCTAGATTTGAAGAGGACATATGTGCTTAGTGCCCTAAGAATCTCACTTTATAGTGCCACTCACTGGTTTAACACTGATTTATCCTTTAGCAGTCCTGTACAGTTCACCTCAGCCAAATCACTTTTCAGTTTTGTAAAATTTGCCTTCCTTCCAGTTTAAAACTTTTGCTCCTGATTTATCTTTGTCCTTTACCATAATAATATCCAACCTAACCAAACTGTGGTCACTATGCCTGATATGGTCACCCACTGTCATTTCACCTACTTGCCCATCCTTATTTCCCAAAACCAAATCCAGAATTGCATCTCCTCTCATTGGGTTCATTATGTATTTCTTTTTTTAAAAAACATTCCTGGCTTCTGTGATGAGCTGGTGCAGTTCTCTTTCAAGAAGAATTTGAGAATACTTGTTAGAGCTGCTCAAAATCACAAGAAATCTAGATGGGGTAAGTGAGAGAAACTCTTCCATTGATAGAGGGTAGAAAACCAAAGGGCATCAATTAAAGCTGAATTACAAAAGAACCAATAATGAAAATGTTTTTCATGAAGCAAATGGTTGGGATCTGGGATGCACTACCTGTGAGTGTGGTGGAGGCAAACCAATGCCAACTTCAACTTAAGAAATTTAGATAAGCACCTAATACAATTGTTAGTGTGTGGAATAAAGTGCAATAACTAACTTGCTGTCGTAGAGAATTGTCATGAACACAACTGGCCAAATGGCCTCCTTCTGTGCTGTAAGAGTTCTATGATTCTATTAATTTGCTTACCTCAGACGCATGAACAGCATGAAGGCAATGATGAGGGCAGCTAAGGAAAGGCAATGTCCCAGATAATTGATGATCACTGCCAGTTTGTAGTGTATCTGGTGTTTCCTCTGAAAGACAAGGGAATATCAAAGTGAGGAGAGTTTGCCTTACTTACATTGTGTTCAGCAAATGTCTTCTGCCCAGCAGGTTAAGGCATTTCAATATCAGTGCTTCTTTCGTACATTGTCAATGTCATGACTTGTAAAGCTATGTGAAATTTAAGTATTTCACAGCAGGAGAGATGTTTTGAAACTTACCAATGCTAAAAAAGAGATGAAAGGCTTCCTGTGGTGGTTTACTGATGCAGTGCATAACTAATCCCAGGTACAAATCATATACCAATGTCTGAGGTGATTCAGTGAAGGACTATTTCACCTTCCCTCAGATCAGTCACACACTGTAAATCCTAGAACTTCTAACCAAAAAACCAAAATTGCTGGAAAAACTCAGGAGGTCGGGTACCATCCGTGGGCAAATTGAGAAAAGTTGGAAATGTAATTGATTTTGAATAAGTTAAGGGAGGGGGTGGAGGCAAAAAAAAACAACAAAATGGAAGCTCTGACAGGATGGAGGACAGGAGATTCTAAACGGCGAGTATAGACCTCAGATGTTAACTCTGTTTCTTTCTCTTCCGGATACTGAGTGTTTCCAGCATTTTTTGCTTTTAAGCGAGAAAAGCATCCTGGCTGGAAACAAACCAACATTGAGACAACTTCACTCAGTGTCAGACTGTAATGCTCCTCTCTGTCCCCTCAACATTCACAGACTGCCACGCTATGTAATTTTTCTGCTTCTCATTTTCTTCTTCTTCATCTTCCTCTATTTTCCTTGTTTTGTGACTCTTTTTCCCATTCTCACTCCCTTTTTTTTTGCACTTCTCTCCTTTATTTCCTGTTTCTCTTACTCCCTCCCTCTTTTTCTAGCTTTGTTTCTCTCTTCTTTCACTCTGTTTCTCCTTTTTTTTTATTTTTCTCACTTGTCTCATCGTTTTCCTTTTCTATTTAAGTCATCAACTCTTCAGAGTCACTCTGGGCAATCAACCTACAATCACCTTGTCTTTAAGTTCTGGGAGAGCTCCTTTTGAAACTACTGTGGCTCCCACTTTTACAAATTAGTCACCAGCTCACACTTTGTACTAAAAACAATTCAGGCGAGATGCAAGGGGTTTGAGTAAATAATACTTTCCTTCCAATGAATTCAGGGAACACTTCCAATGAAAATTTGGTCTAACCACAACAAGGTTTGGAGAGCCAGTATAAATCAAAGGCCACCCAAGTTCATCCCTTGTTCTCTACACTGTGTGAATATTTCATCCTGAATGAAGACCCTTGGGGACAAGAGAAGATTTGCGTCTCTGAAAGCAAGCTTTTGTGGTGACACTATGGCTTTAAGAAGTGTTTTTACTGTCCTGGGTTTCTTCTTGAAGAGAGATTTTAAGTCAGAGGTGATGAGACGTCATGAAGTAAATAGCTTGTGAGGCCTTTTTTTTTAAATGTTAAAACAATAGAAGCAGGCTGAATAGGTGGGGTCAAGCTCCCACAGAACCAGGATTTTTAGTTTTAAGTTTTCACTTGCTCTTCTGGGGTCTTGAAGCTGCATATGGAATCTGTTTCTCCTCTGTTACAACTGAAAGCTGGGGGTTTTCTTCCTGCTGCTATGTGAGACAATCTGTTTTACTGAATCTGCCTTTTGCCAAAGGTGTATTTATGGGACGTTACTATATTGGAACAGTTACTGTTTAGTAGTTAAATATTTTGTTCTTTTGAATTTTCGAATGGAGATAAGTTATTCCAATTTCTTCTTTGTTTTATAAGTTCATAAGATATAGGGGAAGAATTAGGACATTCAGCCCATTGAAGTCTGCTCCACCATTCGATGATGGCTGATATGCTCCTCATCCACATTTTCCTGCCTTCTCCCCTTGACCTTTCAACCCATTCCCAATTAAAAATCTATCTAAGTCCCTTTTAAATTTACTCACTGTCCCAACATCCAAAGCACTTTGGGGTGTTAATTCCACAGATTCACAACCCTTTGGGAGAAGTAATTTGTCCTCCGCTCTGGTTTAAATTTGCTACCCTTTATCCTAAGACTATGACTCCTCATCCTAGAATGCTCCGCAAGAGGAAGCATCTGCTCCTCGTTTGTTTTATATATACCTTTTATCTTGAATGCCTCAATTTGATCTCCCTAATTCTAGAATTTAAAAGAGAGTATAGGCCTAAACTGTTCAATCTCTCTTCATATGACAAATCTCTCATTTCTGGGATCAATCTAGTGAACCTCCTCTGAACTGCCTCTGATGCCACCATATCCTTCTTCCTATAAGGGGTCCAAAACTGCGCACAATACTCCAGGGTGCAGTCTCACCAATGCCTTGTATAGCTGCAACAATACTTCCTTAACCTTTATATTCTATTCTTTTTAGCTAGAAAAGCCAACATTCCATTGGCTTTCTTTATCTGCTGTATCTGAATGCAAGTTTTCTGTGACTCATGAATGAGGACACCCAGAACCCTCTGCACTGGAGCACCCCAAAGTTTTGCCCCATTTAGATAATAGGTCGTCTTCCCATTTTTCTGACCAAAATGCATGACCTCACGCTTATCCACGTTAAACTCCATCTGTCACACTTTGGTCCACTCCTAACCTATCTATATCCATCTGTAAAGTTCTTATTTTCTCATTGCAATTTACTGTCCCACCTACTTTTTGTCATCCGCAAATTTGGATATACAGCCTTCTATCCCTGTGTCCATGTCATTAATGTAGATTGTAAATAGCTGGGTTCCAAGGACTGAACCCTATGGCACCCCATTAGTTACTTCTTGACATCCAGAAAAAACCTATTTACCATGACTCTATCTTCAGTCCATCAGCCAGTCATGTGCCCAACTAGTAAATTACCCCTAATCCTATATGATCCAACCTGGTGAATTAACCTTTTGTGCGGCACCTTATCAAATGTCTTCCAGAAGTCCAGATATATTACATCTACAGGATCCCCATTATCCGCTTTGCTTTTTACATCTTTGAAGGACTCTAGCAGATTAGTCAAACATGATTTGCCCTTAATAAAACCATGTTGACTCTGATGGATAGTGTTTTGACTTTCCAAATGTCCCGATATTGCTTCCTTGATAGTTGATTCTAACACTTTGCCAACAACAGATGTTAAACTAACATGTCTGTAATTTCCCATATATTGCCTCCCTCCCTTTTTGAATAAGGGCATTACCTTAGCATTTTTCCAATCCACTGGAATCCAATCGGGCAGCACGGTGGCTCAGTAGTTAGCACTGCTGCCTTACAGTGCCAGGGAGCCAGGTTCAATTCCAGCCTCGGGTGACTGTCTGTGTGGAGTTTTCACATTCTCCCTGTGTCTGTGTGGCTTTCCTCCGGGTGCTCCAGTTTCCTCCCACAATCCAAAGATGTGCAGTTTAGGTGGATTGGCTATGCTAAATTGCCCGTAGTGTTCAGGGAGGTGTAGATTAGGTGGGTTATAAGGGGATGGATGTGGTTGGGATACTCCAAGATTCGGTGTGGACTTGTTGGGCCGAAGGGCCTGTTTCGACACTATAGGGATTCTAGATTCTAGATAAGCTTTCCCTTGTCCAGGGAATTTTAGAATATTGTAACCAGTGGATCCACTATCTCCACTGCCACTTCCTTTAATATCCTAGGATGTAGGCGCTCAATCCTAATAGTTTGCTGAGTACCTTTTCCCTATTGATGATGTTTGTTCTAAGTTCTACCCTTTCTACTACCTCTGACTTGCCCATTCCAATTTGAATGGTACGATTGTCCTCCATTAAAACTGAGGCAAAGTACTGATTTACCATGTCTGCCATTTCAGTGTTCCCCACTATTAACTCTCCAGTTTCATCTTCTAAGGGACCAACATTCACCTTAGTGTCTCTTCCCTTTTATATACTATAGAAGCTTTGGTTGTATTTAGTGTATGAATAAAGTGAGTTTTGCTTCAAATCTAGTAGGTTCGATGAATCACATTGTATCCAGAATGCAATGCTTGGCACTTGCCTTTAAAATAAGAAAATTTAGGGTCTAGGCTGTCCTCTTAAATATATTCTTAAGGGAGTTTGATCTGGCTTATAATAACAAAAGGCTTTTGTCAGGATCAAAATCTTTAAATCCAGGTTGGCTTTAGGCAGTTGGCAGTGGGTGGTGAGTGTGGATCTTTTTTTTTTAAATTTCGGATGTTGAATTTGGTTGTTTTAAACAGGATGTGATTTGTGTAATAATGGCTCTTTCAGAGTTTCCTGGCGATGGAAGAAATCACTTCGGGTGTTTTATGGAAGGGGGCAAGGCAAAGCTTTCACAATTGGCAAACAAACTGAATTTGTGGTTGCCTGCCCCTGTAAGGAAAGGGGAGATAATTTGTGGCAATCACTCACCATTTACAACTGCCAGGAATGGCATCAGAATCTTTGGAAATGGTTAATATTTAATTGAAAATGAAACCGCTTGAACAAGAAAAGTAATGAAGCAGTTTGAATTGGGATTGAAAGCAGAAGAAAGGGAGAAAGAGTTTTTGAACTTGAGATTGGAACTGAAAACTCAAAGATGATTTACAATGGTGGAGACAGAGGTGAAAAGTAGAAGTAGTGGTGAGGATAGTGATGGAGAGCAACCCCATCATAGCCAAAGGCCTGTGGGGGGACTCTGTTTAAATGTGTCCAAGCATTACCTAAGTTCGAGAAGAAAGTAGAAGCCTTTTTCATTTCATCTGAGAAAGTGGCTAAACAAAAAATGGCCAGCGGCTGTTGTAGATCAAAACAAAGTTAGTAGGTAGAGGTATCTGGCGAGAATAATGAAGTGAAAAATCCTATTTTAAGTACATATGAGCTATTATCAGAAGCCTACAGACAATGTTTTAGGAATCTAAGGAGGGAACCTAACCAAATGTACATTGAGTTTGAAAGATCAGACAAAGAAATTTTGACAGATGGATATGGACATTGAATATAGATTAAACAATTGATGTTCTTAGAGAAATTATTTTGGAGGAGTTCAAAATTCATTTCCTGAAGTAGTGAGAACTTGTCGAAGAGCAGGGAGTTAAGACGACAGAATTAGTAGCGGAAATGACAGATGATTATGGTCCGTAAATCAAAATTTGGCTTCCAACATCAATTTCAATCTGTCAGGAATAAAAACTGGGCAAAGGAGAAATCCTTGGGTGGTAAGGGAAAAGGAGAATTCATTGAAGATAGTAAAGACAGTTTACCACAAGGAAAAAAGGAAACCCATAATGTGCGAAGATGTAAAAAAGGTCAGCTCAGGTGTTTCCACTGTAATAAAGCAGGCCACATGCAGTCGCAGTGTTGTTGGTTTAGAAAAAGCACTGGGAAAACAGATGCGAGAAAACTGGATAAACCGGTGAGTTTTGTTGTAGTGGTAAAGGAAAGCACATTGGAAGCTAAACAGCCGCAAAAATATGCACAACCTGTTCAGGGATTGGTTGAGAAGAAAGTGCCAGATCCCTGTAAAGAAATTACTTGAGGGAAAGGCCTACTCCTGTATGTCAGGAGGAGCAGGTAAAGAAATTAAGATACAGGAGCAAGTCAATGTTTGGTGAGAGATAAGGAGGTCCACAACTCCCAAGGAGTATTCCAGAAAACATGGTATAATGTGGAATTCATAGTAAGAAGAGCAGTCTTCCATTATATAAAGTGAGGTTGGAGAGTGGTGAAGTGACAGTAAGAGTAATGGAGAAATTCCCAATTCCAGACATAGTTTATCCTTGTTTCAGAGATAGTAGGAACTGCAGATGCTGGAGAATCTGAAATAACAAGGTGTTGAGCTGGATGAACACAGCAGGCCAAGCAGCATCATAGGAGCAGGAAGGCTGACGTTTCGGGCCTAGACCCTTCTTCAGAAATGGGGGAGGGGAAGGAGGTTCTGAAATAAATAGGGAGAGAGGGGGAGGCGGATAGAAGAGAAGATAGATGGAGAGGAGACAGACAGGTCAAAGAGGCAGGGATAGACCCAATAAAGGTGAGTGTAGGTGGGGAGGTAGGGAGGAGATAGGTTAGTCCAGGGAGGACAGACAGGTCAAGGGGGCGGGATGAGGTTAGTAGGTAGGAGATGGGGGTGCGGCTTGAGGTGGGAGGAGGGGATAAGTGGGAAGGAAGGACAAGTTAGGGAGGCGGGGATGAGCTGGGCTGGTTTTGGGATGCGGTTAGGGGAGGGGAGATTTTGAAACTTGTGAAATCCACATTGATACCATTGGGCTGCAGGGTTCCCAAGCGGAATATGAGTTGCTGTTCCTGCAACCTTCGAGTAGCATCGTTGTGGCACTGCAGGATGGACATGTCGTCTGAGGAATGGGAGGGGGAGTTGAAATGGTTCGTGACTGGGAGGTGCAATTGTTTGTTGTGAACTGAGCGCAGGTGTTCTGCAAAGCGGTCTCCAAGCCTCTGCTTGGTTTCCTAACTTCTCCTCTATCCATCTTCTATCCACCTCCCCCTCTCTCCCTATTTATTTCAGAACCCCCTTCCCCTCCCCCAATTTCTGAAGAAGGGTCTAGGCCCGAAACGTCAGCCTTCCTGCTCCTCTATAGTTTATTCTTGGTAAGGGTATAACTGGATCACAGGTGGGAGTGATGCCTACTATGGTTGAAAAGCCAGTGGAAAATCAGGCAACTGAGGTGTTAAACAAAGTATATCCTGGGATTTTTCCTGACCTGATCAAATGATTGAGAGAAAACAAGAACAGGTAGAGGACAATATGGATATTTTTAGTTCAGAGAATTAAATGGAAAGATGAAAAACTAAAGAAGTTGTGTCAAAAATCATACAAAGAATCCAGAATGTTACTATCCTTAAAATGACATCTTAATGAGGAAATGTAGACCGTACTCAGGCAGAGAAATGGGAAGAAGTTGGTCAAGTTGTATGCCAAGGTGGGTTACAGAAAGGAAGTGTTGCAGGTAGCAAATGAATTACAAGTAGGAGGCAATTTGGGAGTAATGAAAACTCAAGCCAAAATACAAAACTTTTTATTGGCATGGACTGCATGAGAATGTGGTTGAATTTTGCCAGACATGTCAGGTAATTGGAAAAACTCAGGCAGGAATAAAACCAGCACCCTTAATACCCATTTTTGCATTTGAGGAATCCTTTTATAAGGGTCTTGATGACTGAGGACCCCTACATAAAACAAAAATTGGGAATCAGTAATATGTCGACCATAATGGATGTGTCCACTGATTTCCAGAGGCCGTTCCATTACACAATATCACGGCTCGAAGGATTGTAGAAGAGTTACTCGGACCATCCACAGAGGTGCAATCAGATCAAGGGACAAATTTTACATCAACATTATCCAAGGAAGTTCGGAATAAAACAATTCAAATCCATCGTTTCCCATCCAGACTCGCAGGGAGCATTAGAATGGTGGCATCAACACTGACTTCAAACAGATCTAGCAATTCAAGAGTGGGCATCCATGAGGCGCTGTGGGCCTTCAACAGCAACAGAATTGTACTCCAGCACAATTTGTAACCACATGGCCTGGCATATCCCCCACTCAACCATTACCATCAAGCCAGGGGATTAACGCTGGCTCAATGGAGAGTGCAGGACAGCAAGCCAGGACCAACATCCGGCATACCTGAAGAGCAGGTGTCAATCTGATGAAGCCACCAAACAGGACTACTTGCAAGCCAAACAGCATAAGCATCAAGTGACAGAGCTATGCAATCCTACAACCAATGAATCAGTGCAAGCTCTGCGGTCCCACCACATCAGTCATGAATGGTGGTGGGGGATTAAACACATCACTGGAGGAGGGGGCTCCTTTTACATTGGGAAAAACAAATGCGAAACTGCCTTGTGAAAAACCTCTACAGAGTTCACAAGATTAACCTCTACTTTCTGGTCACTTGTAATTTTGATACATCATCTTGTTCTTGAGCTCACATTTCTGTCCAAGGCCTGCTACAGTATTCCAGTGAAGCCCAGTACAAGTTGGAGGAACAGCGGCTCATTTTCTACTTGGGTACGTTACAGCCTTCAAACTCAACCTTGAGTTCAACAATTTCTGACCATGAATTTTGTCCTCCATTTTGATGTTTTATCTCCATGTCTGTACATTGTCTTCATGTCTTTGCTTCAATTCAGAGCTGAACATTTCCCTTTTATCTCTTTCACCATAAAATCCATCACTTTTTTTACAACTGTTTCTTCAGTTCCAAAGAGTAAACATAATGAGCTCTCCGCTTTAATTCTGTTACTCACTACACAGATGCTGCCAAACCTGCTGAGTATTTTTTCCAGCACTTCATTTTTATTCCCAATCATTAAATTCCTACAACGTGGAAGCAAGCTGTTCGACCCATCAAGTCCACACCAACCCTCCAAGGAGCATCCCACCCAGACCCACCCGCTACACACGATATGGGCAATTTAGCATTGCCAATCCATCTAACCTGCACATCTTTGAACTGTAGGAGGAAACTGGTACATCCAGAGAAAACCCACAGGGAGAATGTGCAAACTCAACACAGACAGTTGCCCTGGAATCGAACCCGGGGCCCTTGCAGGGAGGCAACAGTGTTAACCACTGAGCCACCGTGCTGCTTCAAATCTGACCCTTGAAATCAATCTTGTGAGTGTCTTCTGCACAAACTGTGATGCCTTCACCTCATTTCAAAAGCATGATGCCCAGAGCTGGATATATTACAGTTTCAGAGGCTGAGGGGCAACCTGACAGAAGTATATAGAGGCGTGGAGAGTCTGAATCTTTCATCCAGGGTGGAAATGTCAAATAGGAGATAATTTGAGGATGGGAAATATTTGAAGGTGTCGTGTAAGGGAAGGGTTTTACACAAAGTGGTAGGTGCTTGGAATGTGCCAGCAGAAGTGGTAGAAACAGATGATAGCAATGTTTAATAGGCATTTAGAGAGATACATGAATAGGCACGTACTAGAGGGGTACGGACCACATGCAAGGAGATGGGATTAGTTCAGAGTGGCATCATCATCAGCACAGACATGTGGTCCAAAGAACCAGTTTGTATGTTATACTGTTCTATGTTCTAACGCTCCAGTTGAAACTGAACCAGCATTTTGTGCAGATTAATCATAACTTTTTATGTTTTATAAAGCTCCAACAGGCTTTGTTAACTACTCTCCTTGCCCACTAACCACCTTCAAAATTTGGGTACATATACACAGTTGCCCTGCTCCTGCAGCCCCTTCAGAATCATACCTTTCATTTATTATCTCTTCACACTCAACCTACTGGAATTAGCTACTTCACACCTCTGCAGTAAACATATTCAGGCACTTTTCTGCCATTACACTAACTCACTACCTTTTGCATGATCTTCTTGACATTTTACCACTCTTCCAAGTCTCATCTAAATATTGAAATTACGTAGTGTATGAAAGTCATTAATACATATCAAAGAGCAAGGCTCTAAACTTGATCCCTGGGGATCTTCACTATCAATCTTTCTCCAACTTGACAAACAACTGTTCACCACTCCTTTTCCCTGTCATTCAGTCAATTTTGCATTGGTTGGTCACATCTCTTTAATTCCACAGTCTCTATCTTTATTCACAGATCTGTGGGATGCAGTTTTATCATTGCCAGAGAGTTGGACACAAGAATTTAAATTGTCACAAGGGAGTGTTGCACCATCAAAGATGCTGCCTTTTGACTGTTTTAATTGTACTCTAGAGTCAGAGCCCCACTGGTCTTTCACAGAATCCCTACAGTGTGGAAACAGGCCCTTCGGCCCAACAAGTCCACACCGAACCTCAGAGCATCCCACCCAGACCCATCCCTCCAACAACCCACCTAACCTACACCACCCCGAACACTACGGGCAATTTAGCATGGCCAATCCACCTAACCTGCACATCTTTGGACTGTGGGAGGAAATCGGAGCACCCGGAGGAAACCCACGCAGACACAGGGAGAATGAGCAAACTCCACACAGACCCGACGCCCGAGGCTGGAATCGAACCTGGGTCCCTGGTGCTGTGAGGCAGCAGTGCTAACCACTGAGCCACCATGCCGCCCCAATGCGGACTTAAAAGATGCTGCAGCACTACGGTGAAAAGCAAGCAAATGTTTCCAGTGTCCTGACAAAACTTGACTCCCCACTCAATATTACAAAAACTAAATTACCTAGTTGCTAATATACCGGAATATTCTTTGTTACACAATTGCAGACGAACACATTGTTTATTTACCATCCGATGTGAAAACATTGAATCAAACTATTAGCACTTTGCATACTTTCTTCTTAAGACTATTTGAAAATTATTTGTTACAATCTTTTCTGTGGGGAAAAAAATGGTCAAAAATATACTAAAACTTGAGGTTTCATGAAGTGGTTTGTCAGCAAGGTGAAAATGCATGCTACCATCTTGGGTATAATTACTTGAAGGTGGGGCATAACTAAATACAGCTTAGGTCCCCTTTCATTGCAGATGTTCCCAAGAAACTGAGCCATTTTCAAGGAATTTGAACAAAACAAATTCTGGAAATGTAATACAACACTCTCCATCTGCCTGAATGAATACAACTCCAACAACACTCAAGAAGCTCAACAGTATTCAGGATAAATCAGTCCTCTGGCTGGAAACCGATCCACCACTTTAAGCATTCGTTCCCTCTGCCACAGGGTCACAGGAGCTAAAGGTGTAGCACCTCCAAAATACAATGCAGAATTTATGGACAGTCTTCAATGACCTTGACATCCACACTGATCGAGATCCTTGTGTATAAAGCACTTATCCTTCTGACTCTTCTGTACGTCTCTGAAATTTGGACTACGTATAGACGCCACCTCAAAGCTGGAGAAGTACAATCAATGTTGTTTGAGACAGATTCTCCACATCTGCTGGGAGAATAGGCATACTAACATCAGCAACTTTGAAGCAGCCAATAGCATCAGCATTGAGACCATAATCGTCCAAAACCAATGCCACAGGAGCAGCCACATGCTTAAGATGCCTGAGTTCTGACTGCCAAAGCAAATCTTCTTTGTCCAGCTCAAGAAAGCCTCTCAAATGAGAGGAGACCAAAAAGCCTTTCAAAAGCTCCCTGAAGGCTTCCCTCCAGGAATGAAACATAGACATCCAAGACCCATGAGACCCTCATTCAGAAGAAACTGACTTGGGGAAACAGTTACATTCCTGTATGAAGAGATACAATTCTTCAAGAACACCCATCAGCAAGAAGTATGGAAATGGAACCTGAGAAAGGAATGCCAATGATTTCACAGCCCAAGGACCATTTCCACTTCCTGGAAACCCTTGCTAAGTGTGTGGTTGGAGATGTAGCTCTAGGATCAGGCCAGTTAGCCATACAAGAACCCACAGAACCCATAACAATGATAGAGTTTCTTAGGTAGACAATCATACTCATTAGTGAGCGATTGTTGATGACAACAGGGGAATGTCTGTGGCTACTGTTTAAGCAGTTATCTAGAAAGCAATCTGTGAGACAACCACTGCAAGTTGGAGGGACAAGAAACCAGTTCAAGTATTGAAAGTCAAATGTGTGATGAACAGGAGCTGGCTATCTCTGGTGACTTAGGATTAGTTTATGATGTATTTGTACTCGCTGGAAGTAATGTAACAAAACAGTTTTTTAAAAAATGAGATAACAAGGTGTAGAGCTGGATGAACACAGCAGGCCGAGCAGCATCATGGGAGCAGGAAAGCTTGACGTTTCGGGCCCAGACCCTTCATCAGAAAAGGGGGAGGGGAAGAGGGTTCTCAAATAAATAGGGAGAGAGGGGGAGGCGGATAGAAGATGGATAGAGGAGAGGATAGGTGGAGAGGAGACAGACAAGTCAAAGAGGCAGGGATGGAGCCAGTAAAGGTGAGTGTAGGTGGGGAGGTAGGGTTAGGCTGCAACATCACCCCCCCGCGGTGGTCGAGAACGCCCTCAACCGTGTCTCCCGCATTTCCCGCAACTCATCGCTCACACCCCGTCCCCGCAATAACAACCAAAAACAATCCCCCTCGTCCTCACGTACCACCCCACCAACCTCCGGATCCAACACATCATCCTCCAACACTTCCGCCATCTGCAATCCGACCCCACCACCAAAGACATTTTTCCCTCCCCACCCTTGTCTGCTTTCCGGAGGGACCACTCCCTCCATGACTCCCTTGTCCGCTCCACACTCCCCTCCAGCCCCACCACACCCGGCACTTTTCCCTGCAACCGCAGCAAGTGCTCCACCTGCCCCCACACCTCCTCCCTCACCCCAATCCCAGGCCCCACGAAGACTTTCCACATCAAGCAGATGTTCACCTGCACATCTGCCAATGTGGTATACTGCATCCGCTGTACCCGTTGTGGCCTCCTCTACATCAGGGAAACTAAGCGGAGGCTTGGGGACCGCTTTGCAGAACACCTGCGCTCGGTTCGCAACAAACAATTGCACCTCCCAGTCGCGAACCATTTCAACTCCCCCTCCCATTCCTCAGACGACATGTCCATCCTGGGCCTCCTGCAATGCCACAATGATGCCACCCGAAGGCTGCAGGAACAGCAAATCATATTCAGCCTGGGAACCCTGCAGCCCAATGGGATCAATGTGGATTTCACAGGTTTCAAAATCTCCCCTCCCCTAACCACATCCCAAAACTGGCCCAGCTCGTCCCCGCCTCCCTAACCTGTTCTTCCTCTCACCTATCCCCTCCTCCCACCTCAAGCCACACCCCCATCTCCTATCTACTAACCTCATCCCGCCCCCTTGACCTGTCCACCCTCCCTGGACTGACCTATCTCCTCCCTACCCCCCCACCTACACTCACCTTTACTGGCTCCATCCCTGCCTCTTTGACTTGTCTGTCTTCTCTCCACCTATCCTCTCCTCTATTCATCTTCTATCTGCCACCCCCTCTCTCCCTATTTATTTCACAACCCTCTTCCCCTCCCCCATTTCTGATGAAGGGTCTAGGCCCGAAACGTCAAGCTTTCCTGCTCCCATGATGCTGCTCGGCCTGCTGTGTTCATCCAGCTCCACACCTTGTTATCTCCGATTCTCCAGCATCTGCAGTTCCTATTATCTCTTTTAAAAAAATGAACCTTTTTGTCCCACTGTTATTTCTTAAATTTGCAATCCTTTTCTGTAATATTAACCTTAGGCCATTTTAAAATTTGTATTTGTGATACAAATACATTACCCATTTGAGAACATCAATTTATCCCTTCAGTTTGGGTCATCATACCTGGAAGGAGTTTGTTAGGAACCAAGTAAACTAGTTGGATTGTCAATTTAGAAGTTTAAAATGGTGATTTGGTTTACGTTTTGTAACATTAAGGGGAAACCAATGAGTACATCGAGAGAAAATATTTTATTTGGTGGGAATCTAGGTCTGTGAGGAATCAGACTAGAGCTTTAGGTCAGAAATTAAACACTTCTCTATACAATAGCTGGTGGACATTTGGAACTGCCTTCCACAATGGCAATTGATTTTTGATTAAATCTGAGACCGATGGAGTTTTGTTGCTTTAAGGGATATCATGAAAAAGCAGCAATATGGAATAGTGCTACAGATTTGCCATGATTTAACTGTTTGAAGGAATGAGGTCAAAGGGCTGAATTGCCTCCTGCTGTTCTCATGTTCATTTGACACAATCCCTCATAGGCTGTAAAACTCAGGATGTTGGTCATGAGCACTGAAGCCACAGAAACAATTAGAAAGCATCTAGCTCTGCTGAAGCCATTGGGGTTACATACAGTGTAGGAATACTAAAAAAGGGAAGGGCAAGGATTTGTAGTTGATAATACATGGCTGTTCAATGCTGTGTTACACTAACATACAGTTTAATCTGTATGAACTATAAACTTTGTTTCAAAGCACAGAGAGAGACCATGAGGGAAATCGAGTAAGAAAGCAAAATCAGGTAACTGACAAACAAAAGAATAAGGAAAGTACGCAGCATGGTGATACTGCAGCTTTCAAATATTTTGTCCTTTTTTCTGAGAGGTTTAAAGTAGAGGTAGCAAGTTTTCTAGTCAAAGCCAATAAAGTAAAACAGCTTGTGAGGACTTTTTTTTAAAGCTGGAATAATAGCAGCATCCAGAATGGATGGAGCAAGTTCCCACAGAACCAGGACTTCTAGATTTTTAGTTTTGTAGCAGCAGTTGTTGCTGGGGTCTTGAAGATGTGGAAGCTGTTTTTTCCTCTCTTGGTTCTCTTCCTGCTGCTGGAGTGGCACATGAGATAATCTGTTTACTGAATTTGCCTTTTTCCACGGGTATGTTTATGGGATGTCAGTATATTGGAACAGTCACTGTTTAATAGTAAAGTAATCTATTATTCTGTTAAGCTTTCCAATTGCATTAAGTTAATCCAATTTCTTCTTTCTTTTGTTGTGTTGTAACAATAATTAATGAATAAAGTGTGTTCTGCTTCAAATCTGATAGTTTGACCAGTCAAATTGCATCCAGAATGCAACACCTGGCACTTACTTCTTAAAATAAGAAAATGTTAGGGTCTAAGCTATCTTTTGAGTAATTTCAGGGAGATTGGTCTGGTCCATAACAGCAGCCAAGGAAAGGGATAATTATGGGAAAATGGTCTGGGGATTGAGATAAGCACATGTCAACAATAAGTTTCAATAGGTCTTGGTTTTGATGTGGGTTGGAATTTGGATCAGGATTGCAGTTAGGTTTGTGTTGAGTCCAAGTGTGGATCTCGATGAAGTTGTAATCTGTTAGGGTCAGAGTCTGATTGGAATCTAGGTATCCTCCGTACAGAGTGTATAATGGTAGAATTGAGCCCATGGAGGAAGTAGAAAAGAAATAGATTTTGACTTTCAGTTTATTGAGAGGAAACGAAAGCGTGTCAAGAAAGCAGGTTCCAGAAATAAACCTCAATACCAGATGCTGACCCCTTGTGTTAGTGTCCCTTTTAACAGTCACACACTGACTACCATTTTACTACCACTTAAGAATTCATGCTGACATATGGAATTATTGCCTCTAACACACACTAACCCCTGGAGTTACTACAGATGTGTGTGAAGTTTGAGAATGTAATTATGTTGTAAAATGATCTCTTTCTATGCTATTCGTGTCTTTCTAAATGTTTTAAAGCAGCACAAACCTTTTGCTGCAGGATTGGTTGGCACTGGGAGTAGTCGATCCTGCTTGCCCAAGTCCCATTTCCGAGGCATTCTCTGAACACACTATCTGTAGGGAAATGGTTGAGAAAATTTATTCCAGTCATTCATGAGAAACTGACAGTGACATACATGTATTATAGTGTGCCTCTGTTATTCGAGGAATATAAGAACATTTAAAAAAGGAAATGGACCAGCCCATTTGATTCCTCATGTCTGTCCCAACATTTAAAACAATCATGGCCGATCATCTCTTTTTATTCCTCCTTGCCATACTATCACCATATTCCCCCATTTCCTTGAGATTCCATGGTCAAGGGCTTCTGATGCACGTTGGTATTTTTTATCTGTAAATACTTCACCCACTTCAAGATTTTTGCTGTCAGTCTCAAGCTTGGTTAACAATTTTCCATGACTCCCATCTGGTGGGTGCTACAAGCACAGATGCAAAAGGGTCCAGCCCGAGAATTTCAAAACCCTACTGCCTTAATCTCAAACTGAGTACTGCAGAACCTAGACCCAGTCTGAGTATTTTATTTGAGATAACAAGGTGCAGAGCTGGATGAACACAGCAGGCCAAGCAGCATCATAGGAGCAGGAAAGCTGACATTTTGGGCCTGGACCCTTCTTCTTTTTCTCCCTACTATCTCTGAGTATTTTATTTCCTGTTTTAAATTTGCATTTCTTGTTGATTTCTTCTGAGTGATTAAATACAGGGTAAATATTAATAAAAATCCTGATTGGAAATGTTTATGGGGGAGCTAGGGGGTCACTAATTAAAACTTCCTGGGTTGCCCATTTAAAACAAATCCCATTTCAAGCAAGGAATTGAAATATTACCAGGAGTAGGCAGGAGTATGGATTTAGGGTTATAATCAGATTAGCCATGATCCTATTGAATGGCAGAGCATGCTCGAGGGGTGAGTGGCCTATTCCTGCTCCTAGTTTGTGTGTTTGTATACTGACGGGATCAATTTTACTCATCATACATTTCAGTTAGGCAAGGTGTAAAACCAAACCTCAATCTCATCAACCAATCTTCATTCACTGGTTTCCCAACGGAAGAGTTCTAGTTTAATAGCCATGTACCATCAGCGAATTCCCCTCCCAACAACCACAAATCAAAATTCTGCATTTAGGAATTTATATGATATCTGATGTAACTCAATGGTATGAAAATGAATTAATCACACAATCCATTCACAAGTACACTCAAGCCTGTGTTCTTTGTGGTGGACTCACTTGAAGACTGTTCAGTGAAGAGTGGAATTATTGTGATCTTCGTCTAATTTTAAACATGACAATGCCTTTTGCAGCTGTAATGCCTACTAGCTATATACCTCATGGATTTTACTGATACAGGACAGGTTAAGATGAGATAAGGGAGGGATGGGTTTAAAATGGAGCAGGTAATGGTGCGCATGCTGAAAAGTATTTCTTTTCTAATCCATTCCAATCTATACAGAATAATAAACACAGAATCAAGTGGCTACTTGATTTGAGTGGCGGGAGTGGTGACAGCGCGAGCCAGGGGGCAGCCAGGAAGGTAAGGTTTTGCTTATAAAAACTTACCTCGTGAGTTAGCAGCCTACTTGATTTGAACGGCGTGAGTGGAGACAGCGCGAGCCGAGAAGTGAACTATTATGTTTGGGCATTACCTAAACCCAAAACACTACACATGTAGTGTCTCCCACCCATCCTCCTCTCCTAACCAAAAAAAGACTGTGTATGGGGTCAGTAAGGTAAGGCATTCTTCTTCATTCTTTTGGCAATCTAAAGTAGAGGGAATGGAAGCTAGGGCAGTTGCATGCTCCTTTTGTAGGATGTGGGAGGTAAGGTTCACTACTGGTGTCCATCTGACATCACTTCCACCAATCTCCAGCTCCTCACAGATCGCTTTAGGGAACTGGAGCTAGAGCTGGATAAACTCCGGATCATTCAGGAGGCTGAGGGGGTGAGAGAGAGGAGTTATAAAGAGGTGGTCATATCCAAGGTACAAGACAAAGGTAGCTGGGTGACTGTCAAGAGGGGGAAAGGGAACAGGCAGACAGTGCAGTGGTCTCCTGTGGCCGTTCCCCTCAATAATAAGTATACCACTTTGGATTCTGTTGGGGAGGATGACCTACCAGAGGAAAGCCAGATGTCTGGCACTGAGCCTGGTTCTGTGGCTCAGAAGGGAAGGGGGGAGAATAGGAGAGCGATAGTGATAGGAGATTCACTGGTTAGGGGAACAGACAGGAGATTCTGTGGTAACGAGCGAGACTTCCGGATGGTATGTTGCCTCCTGGGTGCCAGAGTCAGGAATGTCTCGGATCGAGTCTTCAGGATTCTTAAGACGGAGGTAGAGCCAGAAGTTGTGGTACACATCGGTACCAATGACATAGCTAGGAAACGGGATGAGGACCTGAAAAGTGAAAATAGGGAGTTAGGATGGAAGCTGAAAGCCAGGACGAGCAGAGCAGTAACCTTAGGAATACTACCGGTGTCACAGGCTAGTGAGGCTAGAAACAGAGAGCGCAGCTGAACACGTGGCTACAGAGCTGGTGTAGGAGGGAGGGCTTCAGGTTTGTGGTGTGTTGGCTTTCAGTGGCAGGGGAATTGAGTTTAAGAGCCGTGAGGTTATGCTGCAGCTCTATAAAACTCTGGTTAGATCACACTTGGAATATTGTGTTCAGTTCTGGTCACCTCCATTATAGGAAAGATGTGGAAGCTTTAGAGAGGGTGCAGAGGAGATTTACCAGGATGCTGCCTGCACTGGAGGGCAGGTCTTAGGAGGAAAGGTCGTGGGAGCTAGGTCTTTTTCCATTGGAGCGAAGGAGGATGAGAGGCGACTTGATAGAAGTGTACAAGATGATGAGAGGCATATATAGAGTGATAGTCAGACATTTTCCCCAGGGCAGAAATGCCTATTACAAGGGGGCATAATTTTAAGGTGATTGGAGAAAGGTATAGCAGAGATGTCAGAAGTAGGTTCTTCACACAGAGTGTGGTGGGCATGTGGAATGTGCTGCCGGCAGTGGTAGTGGAGACAGATACTTTAGAGACTTTTAATAATAGGCTTGGACAGGCACATGGAGGATAGTAAAATGCAGGGTATGCAGGTTAGATTGATCTTAGTGGGGTAATAGGTCGGCACAACATCGTGGGCCGAAGGGCCTGTGCTGTGCTGTGCTGTACTGTTCTACGTTCTATTGAAACAAACAAATACTCCTCGGGGTCGATGATTCTTTTTTTGATGGGAGATAAGAGACTTTTTACAGCAGATGAATGTTAACAATAAATGTATCCTCTAGAGTTTGAGAAGTATAGAATCATTATGGCACAGGAGGCGGCCATTCAGCCCATTGTATCATTGTTTGACAACTCAAGTCAGTTTGCACAAAACATTATAATTAGGTACAATCAATGACGTCACTTCAACAACAGCTGGATTGTTGATAGTCTGTGGAAACAATTTGAAGGGGGATGAAAAGAGTACAGAGGAGACCAATGAAAAATGGGAAAAAGAGGATATTCTGAAGTAACCAGGTTAAAGGAGGGGAGTAAATAGGTAGAGAGAAAACAGGATAAGAAAGACTGTTACTTTAGCTAGACTTTCTCCGTTCTTGCTGTACTTGAAGAAACTTTTTGCTTGTTTTATTTTTCCAATAGTTTACTTTTATATTCTTGATTTTGCCTTTAGTCATTCTTGATTTTTGACTTTAGTGCCAAAGCATTTGAACTGGAGATGTAATTTTCTGAAATATTAGCTGTTTGATACTGTAAACTGACTAGATTAAACAGGACCAATCAAAAGCTTGAGCTAAGGAGGGAAGAAGTGGAGTGAAAAATGACTTATAGATTTGCTCATTTCTATCTCTCTTATTGGGCGCTCTTTTCTGATCAGGGATCTGTAAAGTGGAACCGATTTGACAATGTAATGTGACTAACACTTATGAAACCACTGGGATTTTTTTCTTAAGTGTCAACAGGAAGACTTCAATTGCATTTGAAGGGCAGAAGTGGTTACCTTTAATTTAGATCAAATCTCAGAAAACGATGAAATAGAAAACTTAATATATCTTCAAGCAGCTTCTTCAGAACTGTATAGTAGCTACAAAAATGTAGCACATATGAAGTCAGGGGTTGGTGCTGGTGGTGGGTGGGGGAAGGGTAAGGGAGTAAATGATAGGTGATGGCAGAGCTCAGAGGGAGAAAAAAAACACAGTCAACCCATTTTCACCTACATTTTCACTGGGTGGCACGGTGGCTCAGTGGCTCAGTGGTTAGCACTGCTGCCTCACAGCTCCAGGGACCCGGGTTCGATTCTCAGCCTTGGGCGACTGTCTGTGTGGAGTTTGCACGTTGTCCCCATGTCTGCGTGGGTTTCCTCCGAGTGCTCCAGTTTCCCCCCCACAGTCCAAAGATGTGCAGGTTAGGTGGATTGGCCATGTTAAATTGCCCTTAGGGATGTGTAGATTAGGTGGTTTATGGGGCATGGGTCTGAGTGGGATGCTCTGAGGTTCGGTGTGGACTTGTTGGGCCAAAAGGCCTGTTTCCACACTGTAGGGATTCTATGATTCCCATTATCAGCTTTTCTGTCTCCCTGGTTTATGATTATCAATCCTTTGCCTGCCTAACTTTCTTACTCTTCCCACGGGCTTCATATCCACCTATTGTTTAATTTGTTATGCACACCCCAGAGTCTTCAGCACATACCACTTTTGCCTACTACTATCTAGTTCTGAAGAAGGGGCACTGGTCCTAAAACTGTTTTCTCTCCATTTGATGTTGCCAGGCCTGTTGAATTTCCCTAGCAATTTCTGTCTTTGTTTCAGATTTCCAGTATTTGCAGTTCTTTGTTTTATTCCTTTGTTAATATCTCCGTTGAGCCTTAACCTTAACACACTCCCAGGTAGTGCAATCAAGATCTTAACCACTTGCTGCATGAGACAGATTCGTGGGATGTGGGCATCATTGGCTGAGCCAGCATTTATTAACAATCCCAAACTGTCTTGATGGACCTTTGCAATTTATGTGGTGTACAGTCTAAAGGGCAGGCTCTACACTAAAGATACCCACAGTGCTATTAAGAAGGGATTTCCAGAACTTTGATCCAATGACAGTGAAGTAACACGATAGTCAGAAGGGAGGAATACTTGCAAGTGGTGGTTCTCCCACGCATGTTTTCTCCTTGGCCTTCTAGGTGGTAGAGACCAGTTTTTTTGAAGGAGCCTTCACTGCATCATATCAGCAGTGCTTCTTTGGTCAAAGTACTTTTAAATCTGTACCCTCTCATTCTTAATACACTGTTGCAATTGGAAACAATTCTTGCCTAGTTAGTTTGTCCAGACCCCTCACGATTTTGAACATCTGTTCAAAAATTTAGTAAATGTGCACTCTGTGATAAGAAGTAGGATTAATACTGGTATTTTCGTTAAAAAGTGGTTAAAAATAACAATGGATTTCCATTTGCACAATACTTTTCATGATGCCAGGAGAAATTAAAGTATAGTTGTTGTTACGGTGGGCTTTGGAAACCAGCTGGCAATGTAATTTCACATTTTTGTTTCTTTGTCCTAGCCAAATTAATTTCGTCCTTGACCCAATGGGACATTTTCATTCTCTAACACTACTGTTCTCAAGGGCAAATAGGGAATTGCAATAAATGCTCATCCTATGAATGAATAAATAAAGAAGTAGAAAAAGTGACAATTTGAACACAAGATCCAACAAAAAGAGACGGTGATAAATAGATTCAGAGATAGTAGGAACTGCCGATGCTGGAGAATCAGAGATAACAAGGTGTAGA